>CAJQUW010004882.1:0-71274 GCA_907163375.1 Prostheceraeus crozeri
TTGCGTTCACATTATTAACTAGTCATCAGGTCGATTTAAAGAAGCCAGAAGGCGACGGGTATTCACTACCTTTTCTATAATTCATCATCATTTACGTTGTCATCATATGTGTGTTACCTCGCATTCCCTGCCTTCGCTCGTTGCGCTTCTTCATCACCAACAAAAAACAAAGCTATTTTCGAGTTACTTACGTCAGTTTTATCCGATGCACATTCAATTGAAAAATAGCGTATGTGCTGACCAATCACTTACGTTTTGAAACTGCGGAAATTTTGTTATAACATTTCAAATGCAAAACAGCGGATTCATCATTATCGATTAATTATTGATTTTATAATTTTCCTTCCCATGGTCAAAAACTTTTGCATATCTGCTCTATAAGTAGACGATAGAAGTTTTGGATTACAATCAAACAGGAAATCACAGTATGCAAAAAGACAAAATTGGCTCTACTGAAAATCGTCAAAATGTCAGTTACGCACTTTTACCTTTGGACGGCAGAAGTGTCCAGATTATTTCATTGTCTCATACAAGAGATGATGAAGTGGATGACTCTCATCATCTATGATTGTCAGAAATAGCTTATGCGCAATTAGACGACGAAAAGACAAAGATTCAGAGATTATAAAATCAACACGATTTTGAATCTTTTCCAATTCTTTACACCATCCGATGTTCAGGTTCGTGAAAAGAGGTGCACTAAACTCCAGAACACAACAGACGTAACTTTGAAAGATGGTAATCAATCGTTCTCTATTGACAAATTGCATAAACTGATGTAAGACATACATTTTTGGCGAAGCTCTTTTACAGATTTCATTGATGTGAGCAAACCGGTAGTACTGTTTTTTATATTTTGCAGTTAAATTTAAAATAATTCTCTCCAGAATTTTCATCTCCTACCACAGCTAAGAGCCGAATATGAAGCTGTAATGGTTGCTAAATGAAAAATTTGTAAATTGAGCATAAACATGGACGCTAGAGCAGGGGCAAGAGGGGAAACGTCCCCCCAAAAATACATTGATTAGGCAAAGTATCCTATTTGTCACTCCAAAATATTCATGGTGAAGATAGTTTTTACTTTTTTACTGTTATTATCGTGAAGTATGAGGTAAACTTTGCGTTTGTATATACTGAATTTTCCAATTTAATAGTCAGCTCACAAGTCTACCGCAATATCGTTATAAGGATCATAAAATTTTTAATTAGTTTAGCGAAAGTTAAAGCAGGGCATAATAATGAATTCAGAAAAGTGCAAATAGATATTCATGATATGGATACATTTCTCTTTGATATCGACCAACATGCTTTCAAAATGCGCTTCTTAGAAATTTTATACAACAATAACCAAACAGGCCTGAACAACTTTGTCCCTCAGCCCTGAAACCGCTCCCGCGCGCCTGAGCAAAAGGAAAATCCACATCAAACCTGTTCCATGCCTCTTGAAAATGTTAAAATCGCACATCCCATGGAGAGTAGTCTGGGGGAGTTGATTGCATATTTATGCGGCCAAAAGCCTTTTAAGTACCTAACAATTTTGTGAATGTCTTGACTATACATATTTTCTAGTTATTGGTTTGCAAGAGTCAACATAAATATTGATGTTAATTATAACTTTATATTTTGGCAATTAATTTCAATCTTCATTAGAAGATCATCGTCAGGCATAGAAGGAAAACATTTACATGCTCAAAATTCAAAATTCATACTTTTTTAATTTTCTTACTCATGATATCTTATTTCCCTTTATGTAATGTGAATTTTAAATTTTGTGCATGTAAATGTTTTCGTTCTATACCTGACGATGATCTTCTAATGAAGATCGAAATTAATTGCCAAAATATAAAGTTACAATTAGCATCAATATTTATCTTGACTCTTCCCAACCAATAAGTGCCTTACAGTATGTATACGTCCTCTGTCGGGTTCGAAGTCGTCGTGGGATTCCCACGAGATTCGTTCAAATATTCATAAGAAAATACCCTACCTCCCCCTCCCCCATTCTACATTTCGTCTCATCGCACCAAAGCTTCATATTTGATAAATAGTTGAGTCGGAAAGAGTCAGGTTTTTAAAGATCTTAATTATTATTTTTCTTATGTACAAAATTTTTCGATCGCCATCCAGCAATCATCTTCAGGTACAAAAGATTAGAAGTTTAAACTATGAGGAATTTGAAAATGATATTTACAATGAGATGACATGATGATTTACAATGATATGATATGAAGGAATGTAGATATGAACAGGTTGTACTGGATTACATATCTTTACCAGTAGCAAAAATTAATTGACCTGACAGGATGGATGAATTTTTTTTTCCTGTCCATGAATTTCATCCATCCTGCCAGGTAAATTAATTTTGTACATACGAAAAATAATAATTAAGATCTTTAAAGATCTGACTCTTTCCGACTCAACTATTACGCAATGACTGGTCAAGGCATTTTCCAAATACTTCATATTTGAATTTTTATGGTCAGTGCATGTTTTTCTTCATGAATGTAAGCTACAACATTTAGCTACTTAATATTCATCAACTTAGCTCATTGTTATGTAAAACTTATGAAATGACAATTTCATTAAATAAATTCCATACTTGGGGCTTGGACGTTGCTGACATAGTCAGACTTATGGAGCGTTGTAGTACTTTTAGTCTGGATGCCCTTCCTGCCGACTTCTAATGACACCTGCGGGGCCTCGACCTCTGGACCAAAAGATCGCTAGGCCAAGCACTTAATCACTGTGCTACGGAGACCACCTTTTTTGAGTTAGCCCTATGTGATACAAGAATACTTGGTACCCCTACTGTACCAAGCGCCCTTATTGAAAATCCAAAATTTAGATATATTCGAATTTCATTGCATGCGTATTAATGCTATCACATACCTGTTCATTACTAAATAAATGAGTATGTAATAAGAAAATAAATATTTTCGATAAGGGCCCTTTATTGGAAATTCAAAATTTCTGTTTCATGCGCTTTGGTTCTGGTACATGCCTGTTTACTAATATAGAAATGAATTTGTAATAAGATATAAAAAAATTGTACCAGGCGCCCTATTTTCTTAAATTTTGTACAGAGAGCCCTGATTATTGTTATAATGTACAAAGCGCCCGAATTTCTGATAATCGCGCGTACCAAGCGCTCCAATCATCATCATAATAATAGCAACTTACTTTAAGCTCATAACACATAAGCACAGAGCCTGTTATCGATGTGGTTAAGCTAAAATGGTTATTCGTGTCAATGAACTCAAATGAAACAAATAGGTCAATATATTTCTGAATTGGTCTACGTGCGCAGAAGTCATGGTACTAGCCGATTTCGTTTCAGGAACGAAGCCTTTACTTTTTTTGAAGAGATGAGTCGAATGATAATATAGCGCAAAACTCCTGTCAGTGCATCCAGAGCGTTCAATCCTTCTTTGAAGTCTGATTTAGCAATTCATGTATATAATTTGTAATTTCCAGTATCTGTTATCATTTAGTAACCACGAGACATTACTTTAAAAGCACTGTTTTTTTGCACGCACATGTTATATATACATAGCTATACAGCATTTCTGTACACTTCTAGGCCCCATCATTGCATTTCCGATACATGTGTTGTCCTGATGAGGGCCCAGAGGCCGAGTTCTCCGCGTACCTGGTTCCATTCTAAAGCTTGAAAGAGGAACGCTTCGGATAGTATGTAGCTTTAATCTGTGCGACGTTTCGCCTTGACGGCCTAATCATGCACAAATGACTAACTTGGTGTACAGTGCCGCAAACTTTTAACATAAGTCGCATAAATCGATTTAAAAATCAATGGAAAGTTCTATCAAAGTAGCAGTGTACACAATAAAGATGCATAGTAATACCGTTATTTGCCTTATAAAAGTTTCCTGCACTGTACACTCCAAGTTAGTCATTCGTGCTTGGTGAAATGTCGCACCGATTAAAGCTACATATTATCCAAAGACGTTCTTTATTCAAACTTTCTATTTTGTTCTGTCTAATACTTGTACTGTTTATTTCAACGATCTGAACTGGATATTTATACAGCCTAGACCAGGCTAGAAACAAGTTTATAGCAACATACACTTTCCTTTCGTAAACATTTTCCATGAAACAAATGACCAATCCACTGCTTAGTAGACAGTTTTCAGGAACTACGATTATGTTCCCAAAAGTCAGTGCTCACGGAAACAATTTCCTAGTACACTGTATATCATAGGCTTGAGTAAGACCTTCATTTATACTACCCTGCATTGATACACTGCCTGCGCGGATGGGGTCTCGAGGCCCGTTGACATTAACTGTCGCTTAGATGCCAATGCATAACCCAAATTAGCTTACAGACAGATAGTTAATTACTGACATTCAGTAGGGCAGATACGGCTTACGTTTGGAAGTTGTTAAGTTATTGAAAATCCCTTATTATCGAACTTTCAATAGATAAACTGTTGTGGTCAGTTGCAAATTATAAAAATAAGTTGAAATGGTTTATTATTAGCAATTTGTCTTCCATGCATGCAGCCAATGATGTGCGTTTCCAAAATGCGATGCAAAAGCATATTTCGCTAAGTATATTTTTAACAGTACCTGTTTTGATTCGTTTTCAGTTTCAGATAACAAGATCAAAATGATCAGATTAAGCATGGAAGGAAAAATATCCAACATAGATACAATTGAAATATTTCTGATATTTATAATACACTATCTTCTTGGCGAAACAAAGTAGAAACAAAATTCCTGGCCAGTATCTTTAATGCGAGTGTGTGTGCATGCTATCTGTATATACCTGTCGACTTCATCGCAGTCCTTCAAGCCGAGTGCGGGTCATGTTCATATGCTTGACAAGAGTTGACCACTCGGTCAGATCCATATTGACTAACAATCTCTGACATACAACCTTCCTGGATGTAGACTATACCATAGGCATTATCTTAAAACAATAGTTCCGGGATATATCTATCGCCAGCACATCTCAGACCTCATTCGCTCTGATGATTTAAGTTCATCTGGCATTCAGTTCCAGGTTATCCTTGTATGAACGCACACTGAACGCTTGTGCTTCTGATGAAGATCTTTGGATTTGCAATCATTTACTGTAGAGCTCCATCTACCATGTTTCTAACAAGACAAATTAAGTGAAGCAAAATTCAAAGAGATTAGCCGAATTAGCATTTTATACAGCTTAACAGATGTATAGCCAATGAACTCAGCAAGGAATATCCTAATACAATGCAAGTGATTTTTTAAGTTTTACAATCTTCTAGTGAATGGGAAATTCATGTTATCATCGCGATACCTGTGGGATGTGATGCTCGTACAAGTCAATACACGAGTAGATCTTGCTACCATTGTACTTCTTTCAGTAGTTCTTGATATCTCCCTACTACTCGTCTATCTGATTCTTCTGAAGGTGAATTTGCTGCTTTTCGAGAAAAATATCTTACGGATGCCATGGAATTCCGTGAAAATTTTGAGAAAAATGATTCCCCTTTCGAGTGAGTATCGACTTATTGTGTTTTCCCTGTCAAAGAGCACGGATCTGCTTAATGCTTGCAACTATTTTAGATTCGCCATTGGAATACTATGAGAAACAGAAATTCAAGTCTAGATTACTTGCTCTCTAAAGTAGCAAACCTGGTTAAAAATCTTTGATGCCAACTTTCTTAGACTTCTGTTAATCGTTCATTTGAGTCTGCCTTCTGATCAGGATTTATTTTGGTCATTCAGACATCCGCCAATTTACAAAAATCCTTCAAAACATTCCGCCGATTCTAAAAAACTCCGCTAATAAAAGCATGGCTATTTTGAATGCAAAAATGCTACATTATGCATTCACACAGATGTACATGTAAGCATATTTCTATGTTATTTAAGGTCACTTCAATTAATTTAACTTGAGTGAATGCATTTTAATGAATAAACAAATGACAAATGCTGTGAAATACACAATTTTGTTGCAATTTGTGCGGGACGTGTTGAAGTTAATCAATTTCCTATGACCAAGCAGCGTTACTTGTGAGATATTCATTAATTACTACAAACACGAAGAGTAACCACTGCTACAACCATTACTGGTTAATTTCATGAAGCTAAATGATGTTTTATGATGAGGAGCTTGTCACATTGCTCTATAAAATTAAGTGGCTGTATGAGTACTAAGCAACAGATGTACTTATATTACAAATATAATTGACGCACTTTGACCATGGTATATATTCAATTAAAGATTACTGACTTCGGTGAACCTGCTTCGGAAATCATTTTTGACACTTACACATATTTGACGTTTTTGTTTTCCACTAGTTTTCATCTCATCAATGATTTAATACAGTCCACCAGAAACTTCTAATAATCACAACTACTTATCTGTAATGTAGATAGAATGTGGTAACAGAAGCAAGCAATCGCAAAATTACAGCTAGAATGAATTGCCTCCTTTGTCCTTATTGCTTCCGCGGCCTTTTTTTTGCCAAGTGTCAAATCCTGCAGTACCTACAGTAATCTATTAATGAACAAAACTCCGCCCATTGGTGGAAATGCCAAAACTAATTTCCACAATGCTAGAAAATTTTCTTCTAATCGGAAGGATTGGCAGAGAAATAGACCCCTAATTCTGATACTAATGCAAATTTTTTTGTTGATGTAATAATTGTAGGCGATTTTGTGGAGGGAGAACTTCGATTCTTTGCCCAAATGTTAATATTCATGCTGATATCCACGCCCACTTGCCTTCAGCAGAGTTTAATTGTCTTTTCAAATTTCAAGTTCCTGGTGATGTATGCCACCAGTTTTTCATACCAATGAACTGTGTTAAGCTGAACATAGCAGTAGAGCTGCTCTTCAGTTCTGTTTCATGTGTATAATCTTCATATCAAAATATTAACGGGTGATAATGACAAAAACTACTGTTATTTACCACCTGTAAACACTTACAGAAGCATCTTTGCCGTATGCTAAAAAATGCTATGTCTGTAGCGTTGCTAGTCATTTGTATAATTTAGTTCAGTGCATTTATCATCAATAAGAAGTGTCAATGATTGTTATATTTATGAATGCAACTTGACAAATGCATCACAATTCGTTGGGTTTAACCAGAAAACATGTTATAACTGCACCACTTCCGAGACCAAATGATTACAAAAACAATTCAGTCACAACTCATGTTGAAATTATTGCTATGCATCTGAAATTTCGATTTTGGGATTCAATTAGTGGAATTATGTCAACATCAGTCGTATTATGATATCAAATATCATTCATTGCGAACATGTTGTCACCAGAATCACTTTGTCCTCGATTATCGGACAACGAACTCTTCGAATTAATGTGGTTGCGCTCAATATCGAATGAGTAGCCACTAAAAATTTGATATGTCAACTTTTTCAAAATGCATTGGACACGTGACACTCTCTCCAGGTTTTTTAGTGGACTCTATTGACAGTATGCAGAAATTAAATCATTCACGTTATTATAGGAGAATAATGGAGTTTCTTACTCATGTTGGTCTGAAATTTACATGCTGTTATTTGAAGTCAGCCTGGTCTCTTTTGAATGAATTCTCACGACCCTTTTCAAGCAAGGAAGTCAATGATACATACATTGTGTTCTTCTACTGATGAGCTTCTCGGAATAGTGCATCGTCGTATTGGCTTCTTTTCATGGGTCATTCACGATGATCAATCCTTCCAAAGTGGAAGATCACAAGATTTTCCTTTGAAATGATTCTGGGAACGAGGCGAAGAGGAAGCTGCAGACATACATTCCGGATATCAATTCAATAAAGCAGTTGCTTTCAGAAGTGGAGGCGTTTCTATTGCTGTTACAAGGCAGGTCCGCGAAAAGTTTCAAACTCTTGAACACTTTTACCGTGGTCTACAAATTCTTCATCAATCGTCAGAATACTGTCTTGAAAGCCCTCTATGTAGAATGAGAGGATTATCTGGTCATATACCACACTTGACGCCGCTACGGCACCTTGATCAGCTTGAAGATGATTTCATGTGCACAATCAAGAGCATGAAAATATTCAGCAAGATAGTGATCATGATTGCTGACGATGATGGCCCGAAATGAAAATTCTTGTATCGCACGATTATGCTGATTAGAACCAGGATTCTATCAACAAAAGTGTTGTCTGTCTGAAGCATCAATTCACACCTCGAGCATTCAGAGATTTTCCCATTGGTGAAGGAGGAATTGAAAATGTAAACATTTCAAAATATATGCTTTCACTCCAATATTTTTGTCGTAAAAATATTTATATTTTTTTCAAATACATTATTTGTCACATTGTTACAGTCAATATTAATCGGTAAAGATCGTCTATTTTGTTTTTTTGAATCGCAATTTTTGTTAACTTAATGTGCCAATTCCTCAAGTTTTCTTGCAGATGATTATAAAAAAACAGCATTGCTCGAATCAAATGTATGCCTATGCGATGAAACATTTAAAATGAAATCCTTTAAAATATACTCATTGACATAATTAGTGAAACAAACTATCATTGGCTTGAATTGAAGTTTGTTTCATTTTTTTCTCAGGTATGATGCAATATCTCGCTTTCTATGTATTACCATTCAACACATTAGAGAATGGAGAAAGATCTATGGTGCTCAAATTTCAAATTTTAATATCGATACAACTGTCACAATTGCTTTTACAAATTGAACATAAACGTGAACTGAAATCCAGCTTTTGTAAAATAAAATGGTACACGATCAGTTTACCAGAGGTATGGCTATTGGAATGATTCGTTGTGGTAGAAGTTGTGCGAGTGTTGCCGAAGAGCTGCAACTATCGAGAGTCGTTGTTTGGAGGTGGTGGTGTCGATGGAAAGCAGAAGGAGATGTTAAAAAGAAGAAGGGTCGACCAAGAAAGTCTGCAGGAAGGACAGACGCACGTCTAGTTTTAGCTGTAAAGAGGAATAGATTTGTGTCAGTCCCAAAGTTAGTCGTACACTGGAAGAGTGCCTCAAATATAGACTGTAGCGTTCGAACGGCTTACCGAAGATTGCGAGAAGCTGGAATTCAGTCACGACGACCAGCTGTCCTAATTCCATTGAGTTTTGAGCATCGCTGAAGACGAGTTGCCTGGTGTGATGCCCATCGCTCATGGAATGACCATCACTGGCAGAAAGTCTTGTGGACCGATGAATCGAGATTCACTCTGGATTTCAATGACGGTCGTGTCAGAGTACATCGTCTTCCAGGTGAACGCTTTGCCCCATGCTGTATTAAAGAACACGACAGATATGGTGGTGGAAGTGTTATGCTGTGGGGTGGCATTTGGCATGGCGGACGAACGACACAGTCATCATCAAAGGCACGTTGACTAGAGAGAGGTATCTCGATGAAATAGTGCTTCCTGTTGTTGCCCCACTGGTCAGGGTGGAGGATCTCGTCTTCCAAGACGACAACGCAAGACCACATCGCTCCTCGGCTATCATTGCCACTGTTAGGAGATTGAACATTCAAACCCTTGCCTGGCCTGCACGCTCACCTGACTTGTCACCCATTGAACAAGTCTAGGACGAGCTTGGGCGGCGAGTGGGAGACCGCTATTCACTTCCACCAGTGTCCCTGAAGATTCTCTCTGAAAGACTGACAGAGCAGTGGCTTCTCCTTGAAACATCCTTCATTCAGAAACTTTGTGAATCCATGCCATCTCGGATTACTGAATGTATTGTAGCTAGAGGGGGGCACACGCGATATTAAAGTTGAATCTGCTACATGCGTTGTTTTTCTGTGCTAGCGACTTGGTGGAGATTGTGACTAAATTATCAAGGTATCATACATACATGTATATATACCAGTCAAAAATGAAAGAAGTTAAAGAAGTAAATGTTTCAAAAATTTTGTCAATGAGTATATGTTGTCCTAAAACTTTTTAGGAAACTGAAAATTTGTGTACTTGTGATCACAAGCCTGTGGTACAGAGAAATAATCAGAACGATCCATATGCAAATGTCAGATTTGATGACAAAATAAGTTTGTTTCAATGAATCTTGCATATGTTATTAAAGATAAAGTTTTAAAAAAATTGGAAAGTCCTAGCCATTTGGGGCCTCTTACAGTTGCCGTGCGAGCCTCCTACCATTAGTTCGCACGCCTGAATCATATATTTATGAACAAAAAGCGGCAAAGAAGAATGTAGCATTGAACAGGATTCCAATTGTAGCAATTTGAGAAAGTATTTGACTTCGGAAAGTTGCATAAACAGTAGTCAATGATCATATTTAACGGTAAAGCTCATCGTGACTCACTGAATCTGTAAATGCAGTAGCAGTATTCGGCGACGTACATCGAGTACTCACTCACTCTCTCTCTCGCATGACAATTACTCGAATCAACTTCAATATGCAATTTGTATATTTTTTCATTTCTTTTTAAAATTTTTTCAATATTCGATTATGTATGTGTCTAATCATAATGAATCGATGCCTCAAAAGATCTTTCACGTGTTTAATGCAATTTAGATGACTAAAAAAAGCCCACATCCCACATGTACAGTAATAGCCATAAATATGAGCGCCAAATGCGCCAATAAAAGAATCGTGGAATGAAGACCCCAGGGTAGCACCGTAAAGATAGTTAGACCGCTAGCATTTGATGGAAAGAAAAATATTTAATAGAAGAAGAAAAATAATGAACAGCTTCTGAACCTAAAAATATCTCAAAGAAAATATTTGAGCGTGCTAGGCCCCAGTGCATGCCAGTTTTACCATGCAATTTTCTTATATTTAATGACTTTCGAGATCATCGCTGCAATATCGAATCTGAATATGGCTGCTATAAAACATACGTCGATAATGCACTTCAAGGAAACGGCAGCTCATATTCATCGGCAAATGAAGTCAGCATGGGTATCTTCTTGTCTGAACAGAAAGTCGCAGTTGAAATATGATTCGTAGTTAATTGAAGAGAGCACACAAATTGCAAATAACCCCCTGTGTGGTGCAAGAAAAATAGCATGAGCAATAGACTAAGCTTAGCGGATCTTATCTCGACATTCTGGCTTCTAATGTGAGCTGAAAGCGTGCCTTCTCTACCGCAGGATGAATCGGAACTAGCAATACAAATCGTTTGTGTGATAGTTGCATTTCTTGTCAAGAAAACAAATTGACTGAGGTTGATGATAAGTGCGGTTTATTCAGAATTGTTGATGCATCGTAAATTGTGTGTAGTCTTTCTCTTTACAATATCCTACAACACCATCAGTACAATGAGCGTGATAGGCCTTGGTGTAATGAAGTGATAGGCTGATATATGATTTATCCGAATGGCTGTTGGCACATGCACATCGACCATAAGTGTGGGCGGGCTCAACACTTTTGAGAAATAGCGTGGCAAAAATATCGTATTACATAATCACTTTGTCTGAAGTTCATTTAGAAGTCTGTACACGCTTTTGTCATCACAACATAGATTGATCGCTGCATCAGAAAAGTTAGTTCTATCAAATCAAAGCCTATCAATTATACCAGTTCGGAGTCGGAGTGCCTTTAAAATTTTGGGACTCAGAGCATCTGTCCAATCCTATCGAAATTTTTATTTTGATATAGATGTCTGATTAAATATCGGGTGAGGGAAGCTCAACATGATAATAATGTGTATTAGAATATGATAACTCTACCCAGAACCCAGCTGTTTTCTCGTTGAAATCCGAAATTCAAAGTCGATAAATGCAACTTTAAATGTGACAATGAGTTCGGAATGATATTGGCATTGAAGTAGAATCGTAGATCGTGTTTCTTCACTCCCTTCTCCTCGGTCGCTGGCAGGAGATGTGTAACGCCCCATACCTAGAAAATTGTTGAAAGGTCGATAGCTAGTGTTGGGATGTAATTATGGTTTCTCCTTCGCTACGTGACTTACATAAGGATTAAGTTTCAATCTCTGCGACAGCAAATTGTTTTCCCGTCGAAAATGTAACCACCCAATTAAGTGGACTTATCCAGGGGAACGTCATTGAGCTTCTGTACATCAGAGTGTCCCGTCGTCACCAGTAAATTATCGTTTAGTGTATCATCGAAGTGATTCCTGTGAGCAGGAAGATGATTATATGGACCTGAAAACTCAAGTTGATGCGATGCAGAAAAGTACAAGTGTGATCTGGCACGTTGAACATTGATGTTGTGGCGATTAAGAAGCAGCTGTCGCATAAGATGACTTCCATTTCTGTAAGAATACCAAAAATATCTTTTCATTATATTCCATTCTTCAAAACAGTATTACGAAGATATATTTCTCATAATGTATTTTTAATATATTTTTTATCATTGATCAATTTTTCAATTTTTTTCAAATCAGTATCTGAAGATCGGTCTTTCTCTTAATGATCGCATTCGAATATACTTTGACGTGTAGAGTAGAGTATTGTTTCAGACATTGGAAAGGTTACTTATGAAAAAAAAAAATCTTGGACATTTCATATATGTATGCACAAATCAATCCTGTCTATCCATTTTTATACTCATAAATGCCTTCTCAGTGCATTCAACCAGCTTAAACCATAATTGAGAATAGTTAAGAGTATTCATCCCCTAAAAACGCTGTAAATTTTTAAAAAATTGGTAACATGAAATTTTGAAAAATTTCAATTTCGCATTATTTTGCTAATCGGTACGAAGATGAACAAATCAGTGCAAATCCACGCCATCATCGGAAAATTGACAAGCCAAATGTGTCGTTAGGTGATTTCAATGTTCCATTGAGCACTACTTCAGGAAATAGGCAGAAGGCCGCTTCCCATCCCCATCAGAAAAAAAATATTGAGCGATGACAGAAAACTTGTTTAGTGTGAATGCTGTAACTATGTAGCTGCAACTCATGCGCTAGTCGCATCGGGCATGATAACAGTGTGTCGAAAATTTTGAAGGCTGTAGTACTGTAGCACATTTAGTGCATGACCGAAAATGAGCTGCTTCGTCTTTCCTGCTACAGGTAATCAAGTCATTGAAATCCTGAAGTTAGAGTATCTGTCTTTTAGTTAGTTTTCTGCAGGGTTTTGACACTCCTTTAAAGTCCTTTATCGTAGAAATAGTCCTTAAAGTCCTTGAAAAGTCCTTTGCTTTGGTATTTTGTCCTTTATTTTCATATTTTTATAATGAGCGATATTATTGTTGTCGAACGATTTGTTTGTATCTGCGATATTTTTGTTATCTGTTGTAGATCTATATGTCACAAGCAATAAAAGCCTTATACTTCCAATTTTCTGTTCTCTACCCTTTGCAGCTGTTCTGAGAATGTAATTATCAACCTGATAAGACTGGGTTTTCAGGGAACGTTTTTTCGCATCGTATTCACTCAATCGAAAACGTATGAAAAAGTCCGAACGGAAAGTACATTGATGTCAAAGAATATCTGATGGTGAGAGCTGACCAATTATGTTCGACAGTCCATCTTTCCGTGCAGGTTGTTTGATTGAAAATGCTTCTTCGGTGAAGATGAAGAGTTGTGCAATCAACTGAGACTTGGCAAAGATTTGTCTACTTACATCTGTTGCATCTTTCGAGAAAGGAAAGGTCGGTGTAGAGGATCCACTTATGTTGGCAAAACTAGGATTTTTTGCTGGTTTGTCTGCAGAGTTGGAGGCGTTCTTAGTTTGTTACCAAACTGAAACACCGATGTTCCCATACCTGCATGGAGACTTACGCAATCTGCTGCATCAGCTGCTCAAAAGGATCGTCAAGGACGAGGTTCTGCAAAAACCGCAAGCTTAGCAAAAATGACAAAAATTGATCTGTCATCTGCAGAAAATTTAAAATCAATCTCAAACATCAACTTGTACTTCATGGCCCGCGAGGATTTGAAAAGAAAGAAATTGAGAGAAGGACATGTCAACAGCTTCAGGCGTGGTGTACGGGACATTCTCGTAAATGTCTGCCAAATATTGCAGAGACGCATCCCGGTCCATTCCAATACAGTCATTGGGCCTAGCGCTCTCTGTCCTGAAGATATCTCTTTGCGCAACAAAGAATCACGTCAGAAGCGATTTGATTTTCTAGACTGATTGGTCACCTGGTCAACATTCGACAATTCACACCCTGCGAAGCTGACGAAATCGAGCGAGACTATTTCTTAAGAAATTGAGGGAATTCGACAGGAGGAAAACATGCAATCGGCTTGATGATTTTTATTCCAGTCAGTGTCGGGATATGTTGTCTGGCATTCTGTTCGGTGTCGTCAAGGTAGTCCTCTGCCTGTTCTCCGGTCAGGCCAATGTCAAACGAGGGTTTTCTGTCAATAAACATTACCTCATGGAAAATTTGAAAGAGCAGTCTTTAATCGCTCAACGATGGCAAGGATGGCATCAGCAAAACAGGCGCACTGATGAAAGTAAAGATAACACAGTCCATGATAAATCACTGTCGGATACTCGGAGATCCAGACAAAGTCTTACCGACGCTCGTCGGAATGACGCCGATGAAATTGAGCCACGAAAGCAAAAAATGCGGAGAAACAGAAAGTCGAGGAAGCGGTATCGAAAATCAAAGAAAAAGAACAGAGACTTAAGAGTTATGGCAGAAGAACTGCATGCCCAGAGGAGTGGATACGAATCCATTTTGGAGAGAGTTCTTCCGTAGCAGATTTGATCTTGAAGATCGTCATCACTGGGTACTAAGATTTGACGCTTATTTTCTTATCATTCTTTTTAGAACAATTTGTTACTACTGAACTGGGTAAGAAGATCTGACACCTGTCTTTTAATCTCCTTGTATATAAATGTTGTACCCACCTTACTAATATGATCTCATGCAATTGAAATGCTTGTTTTTACTTGAATTCATGTTTAAAAAATAGTCCTTTAAAAGTCCTTTATTTTGGCCCTTGAATTTCTGTCGACACCCTGTTTCTGACAATTGTTTGTAGAATTAAATGACAATTAGATAAAGTAGCACAAGGAAAATGCTCAAGCTAAAGAACTAGAAAGACTTACATAGGCATCTTTTCAAACGACTTTATTAACCAACTGATTATATTTAACGAATTTACTATAATTGAATGTATATTAATCCATTGTTTTCCGGTTGATTATGTTATAATTACACGGCTAAATTTATTAACCGTGATTTTAATCAGTGAAATCCATTGTAGTGGGAAGCGCAAAGCATTGCAAAATAATCAGTAGCAACGTTATTTATTTTATCTAGCGTTACTTGCTAATGAAAATTAATGACGATGTAAGGTGCTTTAATCAATCAGAGACCTGGCGAGGATAGGTACCAACAAACCAAACATGAGAAAAAAAGCAATACTGCGGTGTATTATAAACACTTCCTTTATTTGCTGGCTGACGTCATCGCCAGGGAAGTGTGTTGTTAATAGTTTTCATGCTGAATTACGTGTGCAGCAACTATTAAAACTTTCGTCATTAAAGGAAGAATTTTCAGATATATCAATCTGTAGGGTGTGATCCTTCAAACAAAGTCTTGGTTATTGAACATTCGGGTTCGAAGTTCAGAATTTTGGTTTGAATAATATGATAAATATTATATACTTCCCGGGGTTCTCAACATGCTCTCCCGAGATTTCGGCATTTAAAAATAATCAGGAATTCCTGGAGCCGAATATTTTGGGACGAAATCCTAACTATATATCGCATAAACGTTAGCATGAGAAAGCCTAAGGGTTCTCATCAGGATACGTGGTAGTGAACGCAGTACTGACTCGAAGCAATTCACCATTGTAGGAGCCTCCAGTCCATTTCTCAGTGCAGTCTTGCTCAGCGTCGCCGATCTGACATTGCGATCAAAACCCGCAGTTGCGGTATAGGACAGCTTGCAACTTTTAGCATTATATCGACATACTGTTTTGCTGCGTCCTTTCTAGTGGCGAGCGTATCACGGACGTATCTCCAGTAATTCAGAGGTTCTATTTTGATGAGTTTTTGCGCTGTATTATTTTGGTACCGGGCTAAAAGGATTTGTTTAATATCATGCAAAATTCTATGGGATCAACATATGTTACCTGTTTAAACAGGCGAGTTTATCTACTTTTCCACATCTGCTTAAACAGGGTTTCAACTGGGTGTTTGAACAGGGGCTGTTTAACCCATATGACAAGCATTGGGCTAACCCATAAAGATAGTAACGGTGGATGGACGATCTGCCGACAGCGGGCCTCTGTCCGGCACATTGTGGGTAAACCAAGTGGCATCTACGAATTTACTCTCTGTGTGAGCTTGCACACAAAGGCGATTTCCGTGAACAAGGATGAATAAGTGGATCTAATGTCAAGATCTTAACCCTGGAACAACATTTTTCATTAAGTTTTTGGATCAATGATCAAATGGTTGCGAATTGCGATAAAGATTTGACATTTCGGCTACTCATAATGCTTGTTTCCATAGTAATTAGGAAGTCGTGTTTGTAAACTATGCAAACTTATGCTGGTTATGCATTCCCTTGCTTCCTTAATGAAATTTCTACCCCTATGCCGTAGAAATATTTTTTTGATGTATACTTTTGCATCTCACTTTTCATTAATGTTATATGGTTATGATGATATTCTTATTAATGAAGATGAGATAATTGATAGTTGAAGAAATCCTCTTGTTGAAAAATAATTTGTACAAGGCATGTTTTCCCTTTTTTCAGCAGATTTATGAGTCTACAAATTCTTCATTTACAGAATGTTTGCATCACAAATCGGTTGCCCATTCATGCAGCATGGATCGACCAACGTAAGTAACAATGTTGCGTTTTGACGCATGCAATTATGTAAAAATCACTTGTTAACGAGGGCATTGCACTTGATCTTGAACACCTTATTTTTTTTTTTGTTTATTTCTGCTATCCGGTGACTTTTGTGTTATTACTGTACTTTTATGTTACTGCAGGACTTTATCATGGCTTCATTGCTTCCTTTAAGAAAATTTCACTGGGTTCAACAAGCAATCGACTGAAACTTTCTCTTTACAGTTTTCACAATGTCCGAACATGCAACCTTCCCTATTGGGATCACACGCGATAGCTTGCAGAAGTTCAATGTTAGTAGTTGGAGCACTCGAGACGGACTTCATGCCCTGTAGAAGGAAATCGACGTTGGCGTGATAAATGCAGACACAAACATTACGTGGCATCTTATCTTTGTAAAGAACCACATCTGGACGTAAGGTCTTGAATGTAGAAAGTTTCACTGAGTCGTTAGGATACTCTTCTCGATACAATGCAAATACCTCGCGGATTGTCATCAACAAGTACCGACGTTGTTCCTTCACTTTGATGCCGTCACGGATCACTATGATTGAATCTTTTCTCCCCGGTGCCATCCAGGCAATGTGGTTGCGAAGGTAAAATTGTTGTACTCTTGCTTCAACTTCCCGTGATAACTTGTTGTGCGGAGTCGTTGGAGTCTTGATATCACGAGACGGGATTTCTTCCGTATCACATAATGTCCGCATAATCTTCTTCAACTTCCGAGGAGACCGAGGCAAGGCTGCCCTAGCTCGATTCACAGCGCGAGCGAGACTAGATTTCGCCTGATACGGTTCTTTGTCACCTTCTGATCTTTCTTTATGGCACGCCATCTTCGCATCTTTTCTCTGTGCTTCTTCTTAGAAAGATCAGGATTGGCAGCTCTGGCTCTCTTCTTTCGCTCACAGTCTTTCCGCTTCCATATTTCTGGTCCCATCTTCGCTTTCTTCCTTTCCCGATAGCGACGTTGCTTCTCAGCTGCGGTAAGTGGCACCTTCCCGGTAGCACTAATTCATTCAGTCAGTAGCAAAAATGTATTGAAGGCTGAAGGATTCCAGGAATCCTTGAGGCTGGGAATCTCAGGTAATCTATCTATAGATATGAAGTATTTTGGAATTTTTCAGTGAACCAATAAGAGCCAATTACTATTCGATAAGGTTGAAATCAAACCAGAATTGAGAATGTGACTACGTAAGTTTTCCAGGAATCCTTGACACAGCGGGGAGTCTCAGAATACCTATTTATAGATTTGAAGTATCATGTCAGTGAGCACAGTCACCACTGTGATTCGATATGTTAGAATAATCCTAAAAGCACGCCATCCTAACCACGAACCTATCCTACCTCCTTACATAAAACGCAAATACGGGTGCATTCGTTACATGCAATGTAAATAGCCTTCATGCTTTCTAAACATTGAAAGTAAACCATGAAAATGCTTAATACTTGTAGAGATATGATAAACAAGTCGGAAAATGTTTCACGTCTTAACCTAATTTTCTTCAACATTTGTGATTCCGTTACCTTGTGATTCCGTTACCACGTTTGGTCAAATATTTGGTCAGTTTTATAATGGAAGTATTGTATCAAATATCCCAATACTTGAAATAAAGTTAGGCCAAGCAACCTAAAATAGCATAAAATAATCGAGCCAATATCTTTGCAGAGGAACAGCATGTTTAGATCCATTCACTGAACCTATGAAAAAGTCATGTCCAAATTACGTGATTCCGTTACTATTGACTTGCGCGCCTGTAAAACATATATCAATATATTTTTCAAAGTTGATACTATGCCTGCTTGGAGGACCGATCATGCCCATAAACATCGCGCATTTCGTTAGTTTATCAGATGTTTCTTTACTGAGTACTAGTCTCATGAAAATGTGTAAATGCTCAAATGTGATTCCGTTACCGCTTGGCCGAGCCCATATACACTTTATAAGATAGGTAAATCATAATTGTGCATGGACTTTCTCAAAATACAAAACTTAAATAAAGTAAACGGAGACTGGATAGATTGATTAGCGACTTGATCTTCAGAAGAGCATGAAAGTAAGCGTATGGTCGCAGAAGAATTAGGAGGTTTCTGTGATCTTGGTCTCTCACCTTTCTGAATCTATTTTTGAATATGCTTCACCTGAATTTGTTCTGAAGATGCCTTTCTGTTCTGCCAATAAACCCTGCTCTACAAGGGCAATCAAATTTATAGATCAAAGAATGTTGATCAGCAGTTGGGATAGGGTCCTTGTGAGCAAATGGTGAGATTGTTCGTTGTGAAAAATGGGTTTCGGGTCTAGCTGCTTATAATATTTCCCAATTTCTTTGGAAATATGTCGTGCAATTATTTCGCTTTCATTACCATAGTATGGAATTTTGAAAAAGAACGGCTTCTATTTAGCGGTAATTTTCAAAGCATTGTCTTTGTATTTTGAATGCTTTCTGATGAACCATTCAGGATAGCCATTTTTTATCAGGATTTCTGAAATTCGTTTCAATTCCTTGTCAATGAAACAAGGAAAACAAAGTCTGTGAGCCCGAAACAGCAGTGTTTTCACCAAGTTGACTTTACATTTTCTTGGACAGTATGCCCCATAGTTAGTGTACATCCCAGTAACCGTTCTCTTTCTATACTGCTGTCAGAATTTGTCCATTTTCCCTGCAAATTAAAACATCCAGAAAACTTTCTCCGGAATCTTTGGTAAATTTTAGGCTGGAAGGTAAATTATTACATCTTTGTTGAAATTGAGATGCTGACTCCTCATCAGGTAGTATGATAGATGTGTCATCCACGTATAGCGAGCACAATATTTTATATTACTGTCATTATCTCTGAATAATTTGCGTTCTTGATATCCCGTGAATATCTCGCTCATTGACATACTGACTTTGCTTACCCATTGCCAATCCTTCATGTTGGACACAGACTGAATTATAGGTGAATTTGATGTTGCAAGAAATATCTGTCGGAATCCAATTGTCGAACATTATTGCGATTGGTCTCTTATAAAATCAAATTCAAAAGACATATTTCCAAAGAAATTGAGAAATATTATAAGCAGCTAGACCCGAAACCCATTTTTCACAACGAACAATCTCACCATTTGCTCACAAGGACCCTATCCCAACTGCTGATCAACATTCTTTGATCTATAAATTTGATTGCCCTTGTAGAGCAGGGTTTATTGGCAGAACAGAAAGGCATCTTCAGAACACATTCAGGTAAAGCATATTCAAAAATAGATTCAGAAAGGTGAGAGACCAAGATCACAGAAACCTCCTAATTCTTCTGCGACCATACGCTTACTTTCATGCTCTTCTGAAGATCAAGTCGCTAATCAATCTATCCAGTCTCCGTTTACTTTATTTAAGTTTTGTATTTTGAGAAAGTCCATGCACAATTATGATTTACCTATCTTATAAAGTGTATATATAAAATGTTTGAATCCCTCACTCTGTATGCAAAAATAGGGTTTATTCAATTTACGTCTCTTATGACCTCCAACTGCATGATATCTATGATGCCAAAGGTCAGCGAATGCTTATTGCGTAATAGCTCTGTTTATCGAATGTCAACTTGATTTGCTAAGTATTTCTTGAGACAATAATCACATCAACGATGCATTGATTTTCCTTCACTCTGGTATGCTTCAAACCAATTTTATTGTCTTAATTACTTCGCATGTTTTCTACGATAGAGATGTGACGTGTCCATGGTCATTAAACATCGTCAAAAAAGGATGAATATTTCTATACAAAACTACGAATAAACGTTATTCCATGAATAAGATTAGATGATTTGCATTACTAGTCTTGACTTAACTTTATGAGAGTTTGATGCACACGAGCCTTAAAGTTTATCGATGATGTGTAAGCTATGAGGATACTCAACCTCTTGCCCCGCTTCAAATAAGAGATTTTTGACAAAAAGGTATAACGCTTTCTACCACATGTACGCTTAAAATATGTTGAACGCATGTAAAATGTGTTATTTCCATACAATTTACGAAATGAATCAATTTGAGTAACGCCGAGACCTCGAAGGGAAAATGAAAGATTGAAGAGCAAGATTTTGATCTCTTGAATTTGCGAAAAGGTAGTAACATTACAATTTGAATAATGATGCATCCATGCATCGGAAAGGGAAGGACTAGAAAACTCAACTGGTACAATTTTAGAATCAGTGATTTTCTCTTCATTCTGATTTCATCCCCAGAAATTTATTTTCGCCCCTGTACCCCTTTTCCAAGGAAGATTCTTATCCGCTTTTACTGTCGGTGTAATTCCATGAAATTTATTGTGCATGCTGTATAATTGATATATATTTGTCAATGCAGATCTCTCCAAATCATTTTCTTCTCATAACGATAGGTCTGACATCCATTGAGAAATACGTAGAATGCACAACCCGAAATCCAGTCTAACTTAGAATATTACAATTTGTACAAATTGCAATAACAAGTTGTGTAATGCTGCACGATCACAATATAAAACTACAATTAATAGTTTAAGATAGCTTCAACTGCATACTTAAAATTTGCTGATATTGATAATAATTACTACGGTTCAAGTTAACATTAATTAAGCACTAATCATGAATAATGTGGTTATTAATTCTACATGATCAATACATAATTATATGAAGATATAATATATTATATTGCAACATGAATTATTGTTGCATAGATTGACAACCAGTGAGCAATTTATGCTAATCTGTAAATGAGTTGTTAAGCTAATAAGCTAGCTATCTATTAATTCCAGAGAATCTAGAAATATTTGTGCAAAAATATTTTTATGCAAGAAGTGCTGATATGGTAAGGCCTACATGAATAAATGTTGATAAAGCCTACTGTTATAAAGAAATTAGTGGTCAATAATCGCATTGTAAATGTGGTTATTCGATCGTTAAATCGCCACAAAAATAATTTCATAACTCGGATTTATGAGTGATATATTACGCAAAACTGCATCCTTAACATACTACAGAGCTATTCAATAAAAAGAGACATTCACTACACTTCTTCCCTTCGTATTGAAACTTCATCCGTTCTATTTAAAAGTTGTCTCATTCAAATAAAAAATGTTCTTTTCAATCCAGAGCCCGACCCATTCAATTCCATTTAACTTCAAACTCCCCCATTCAATTAAAACAGATTCCATTCCTTTTAAAACTTGTTCTATTCAAATAAACACATGTTCCATTCATTTCAAAGTATCCTATTTAAAACGAGTTCCATTCTGTAGGAAAAGGAAAGCTACATTGAAAGAATCAATGATGTAATATTTCATGATGCAAGTACAACATGGAATCTGCTGAATAAATTTTAACTTCCCAATAATTGAACCATATAAAGCGAAAACAATGAAACATTGTATTCAAAAAGTTTTTATTAAATCATAAATGTAAGACTATGCTAAACATCGTATTGTAAGTCTTCCTTGTTCCCATCATCGATTAAAATCATTACACATTATTGCATTACTGTTCTCATGCACTCAAATCACTTCTAGCTCTACCGTGTCAAGCATACGTGAATGCAACACGTAGTTTTTTCACTCGAAGTCTATGCTCAGTTAAGGTAAGACTACCTCAGCCATTCAAAATTTTAGTCATCTGGGCACTTAAGTCATTTTACACTGGCTCTTCACCATTGACTCATGACCAGAGGTATTCGATAGAGTCTAAGGGATCTGAATAGGGAGCCATCCTGAGGGTGTATGATGCGGAGTATTCAGATTTTGAAGTTATATGGTGTTTAGCCTAGTCGTACATTGGTGAGGTGATAGACACTTTCTGGATAAAATGCTTCATTGTTTACTGTGTTATATGATCCAAGTATTAGGAAGATTCGTGTTATTTTATTCAGCAAATTTCATGTTGGACGTGCATCATCATTCATGAAATATTATGATATCATTGATTGTTTCAAAGTCGTTTTGTTTTTGTTATAGAATGGGACATGGGTTTTAAAATGAATGGAGCAAGTTTCAAAGGGGATGGAGTTTTCTAAAATTGAATAGGACCGGTTTTAAACTGAATACAGCATAAGTAAATTGAATGGAACAAGTTTTAAATGGAACGGAACAGGCTTTAATTAGAATGGAGAAAGGTGCAGTCATCAGCAGAATCTGATTCTAAAACTAAAGAATAAATAAGACAAATGGTGACGATTACCATTATTGAAACTGATTATCAAGCTACAATTTATCATGACTGACGGTACTAATAATTCAATTTCATTATGGTATTCACTTCTATACTGTGGGTATTCATAGACAATGAAGGAGATGTAAACCGCGGGTCCCATCCAGCCTTGCTCCTGATAGTATTGTTCTTAACTTTTTCTGCTTTGTTATGTGATGAACTCAGTTTCATGTCATAAACTATTTTATTGCTTTCTTATGACAATGATTTATAATTCAGTTGTAGCTTTATTCACGAAACATGATGAACATCTGACCATATATCTCATAGTTTGTAGCTGTTGAGCGCGCACATAAAGTAAAGTCTCTCTCGGAAAAGTTAAAACCAACCCGAAAAGCGAAAAGCATAATAAAACAAGTAAACTAATATATCTGCATGATGCTCATTGTGTGAAATATTAAATTAAGTAGAGGAATTGCCATGAGAAAATTAAATCACGCAAAGGTTTAAGTTCAGAAAGGTTGAAGAGCATTCCATTCGGATTAATTCTATTCTACGTGATGGCATCATGGAGACTCATGGAAAGGACATGGTGACTCCATGGACATGGCAATGTAACCTAGAATCCGACAGTGCCAACCGACTTTGCATCAGTAGCAGTGGCGTACCGAAGGGGGGATGCAGGGGATATATCCCCCCCGAAATTCGAAACTCTAAGTGGCATGAAAAAGGGAGAAACTTAGGCATACTGAGCATGTGAAAATATCGAGTGTCGGCTTTCGTAAAAATTAATAAATCATCCTTTATTTTGAAATAAAAATACTCAATTTCAGACCAATAATACTTGATTTAACACTTGAATATATACCTTGTAAATTTCTATAAGTTTCTATCAATTTTGACTGTTGATCAAATTTCCTCTTTCATCCTTCACGATACACGGGTATGGGTATGAGGCAGGTGATTATGTCATCGACAAATATGTGAAAGTCGTTAATCCTATTCCCCTCCAAGTTCCTAGGTCGGAATTTAATGTATCTTTGTTGATATTTCTTGAAAGTGGGCGAAGAGTTTTGCTTTTATTGTCGGTAAATGAAATATTCAACACCTTTGTTTATCATGATAAAGAGGCGATTCAGCGAGAATCGTTGCGACTTCCTGTTGTGATAACACATTTGGAGATATTAGGATGCAATTTCCAGCGGCTGTTTAATCCATTATCTGAAGAAATGAGGTGAGTTTGATCCGTGCGTACATGTTTTGTTTATCACCACATTTCCAATCAACATGCCTAGGCCAAGTTTCTCGCGTTTCATTTGTTCATAGAAGCATGGCTTGACTTATAAGTAATTTAGTCGTGGCTACAGACAGATTCAGTTTATCACATTGACTTGCTGCAGTCTATATAGTGAACATTTCTATTTGTCAAATTATATTTTAACTGAAGAGTAAGTACATGCATGCTTATGAGTGATTGGCATTTTCAATGCAATAAAATGATGAAATCTCAATCAAGGTCGGTGATGCAATATACGGTACGGAGTAACCTCCACAGCGGCAACAGAGCCCTGCCGCTGCGTCGCTTCTGGTAGCAGATTCGACTTACTTCGACGTGACAACCCTCGGCCCCGGGAATCATTCCTGGGTGGTTGTCTTTGGCGGGAATGTGTTAGAGTAACGCTAACGAAGCAGTCGGAGGAAGAAAAACTCATGGGCTTAGATGCATCACCGACTAGGCCAATAGCAGTAGGATGTCCCCTAGTTAAGTTGGCCACCTTAATAAATTAGTCTGACTTTTCCGCCCGTACCTTGATCGGATGACCTGTCTGGGGGTAGTGCTGAATGCAGTGACTTCGACAGTCAGTGAATCTAACAGGTACCCTGATCGAATCAACCATTCGAGAAGGACCGACCTGATGGATGAGACGGAAGTTTAATGCTGCACTCAATTCGCCAGCAGCTCCGATCGTGAGAGGGTGGTTCCTTCTCACCTTGTGGGTAGTTAGGTTAGGAATTAAGGACCAAAATATACTTGCAAAATACACAAAAGAATCATGATCCGTTATCTAAAATGTATGAGTTAGTACCTGTAATAGGTTTATCTGATGTCTGTAGCCAAGGCGTAACCCACTCTGAGGAAATGTCATTGACGGAAGAGTCGATTGCTGATTAGATAGGCCTACTAAGGAACGGTTGGATCAGATTACGTCAAAGAACCGTCAAAAGATCTTATAGAGAGAAGTGAAACAAGACGAAATGTGTTTGATTATTGTAATTCCTAAGTTTGTTAAGGTTACATAGATTTATCCTAAGATTTTGATGATTCAACGAAGCATGGAAATAATTCAAATAGGTTGATGAACTAAACATTTTGAGGAAAAAAGTCAATCACTTGAATCTGCTGGCCTACGTGAATATCAGCCATCATTATTGGCATTAATACGATTACACGTTAGTAATACTTATAGCTCTTTTGTATTTTTTGTTTGTCGGCACTTGAATAAATTTTGTCGGCAAGCGATGCCCCCAAACTAATTTCCAATGCATAGTTGTACCACTGATTCGGTCATGATAAATGTGTAAGATGTCGGCAGAGTTTGAACGCTGGCAAGACTTTTGGCGACAACAGCCATCGTCCAACCGATTGGAGCTCAGCTTGACGGAGGCGCTGAGAGAGTGTGATAAGGATCTCTATCCAAATGTACATAAACTCCTAACCATTTTTTTGGTCACCCCAGTGACAACATGTACAGCTGAGAGATCTTTCAGCCTGCTTCGCTTACTTAAAACCCATCATAGGGCAATGATGGGCCAAAGGCGTCTAAACGGACTCGCACTTCTGGCCGTTCACAAGGACATTAAGTTGTGTTACGATTCCGTTGTACAGGAATATGCGAGAATATTTGATTCTCGATTGCGATTGATAGAATACATTTGCATCATATTATTATCCGTTTTATTCATCCATTTTTATAATATCTATTGAATATATGTAGGCTAATAAATGCATGAGAGATATGCATGTACCGGTACTATTATATATACGAGTATATACATTCTGTTAATATATTTTGAACGCAGTTTTACGGATTTTTGTATTTTTTGTATATTTTTGTTTTTTTGTTTGAGCGCAAGTGTATATGATATTTGATTTGGCTTGATTCAACAGGTAAATCACATGCAGCTAAATCGACTAGGTCTATTCATACAAGTTCTAAAATTTTTGAGGTCAGTATTCAAATATCATCCCCCCCCCCAAACGAAAATCCTGGGTACGCGCCTGATCAGTAGATATATAGCGAGCAGGTTCATGACTCTAAGGATTATCATTGCCTCAGCCTCGCATCAGCGTGATCATCCCAATGATGACATTAAAGAAATTTTATTTGTTGAAAAACTTGAAAGTCTCACAGCTGAGAAGCGTTAGGCCTTAAGTAAGACAACGTCATAAAAATGTTATAAGTAACCTGAAGGCAAATACTCGTGACTTTCCGCCATCAGTCAAGCGACTGCTTGAATGTGACAGATAATTTCAATCTGTGTTGCCGAATTCTTTGGTGTTTCTGAGCTCCATCTTTCCCTGAGTTCCTTCATAACATCCATGTTGCAATGGCAGGCGTTGAGGACAGTTGTAGTACATCCTTAAGTTGGGTCCTCGCCGCTGATATACTAATTTTCGAGTTTAGAAATCTTACGTAGGCCCACATGCCGGACGTGAAGACTTGAGTTTAATAGAACTATTGACATTGTGTGAAGGTCTTCTTTCTGATATATGCCATTTGATCTAAGTGCTGGATTGAAAAAAGAAATAGATAATAGCAATAGGGAAAAGGAAATTATAAAACCATATTAAAACCTAGAATTGCAATTCCATAGAATGCAATACTCGTATGGAATGACTTCAAGCAATTTCAAATTTTCTCATCAAATGAATTATTTTAAGAAAGTGCTTTTTAGAAATTTATCATTAATTCGAAAATGTAGATATGTTTAATTACCAAAATCATTGAGCATTTATTCTTGCGAACTTACCTAAACCCGCATGATCATGCTCATGCCTTGATACACGAGCGTGTGAACACGTTTGAGATACTTTGAATTTTTCAATGAGCTTGAAGGTGTCCGAATAATTGATATTTTTAAGATGATGCAATTAATAAATTTGGAATAAATATTTTTTACTAAGGCGTCGCCTAATGATTGAATACAAAAAATCTGACAGTTTCCTCCATGATCCCTGTAGGCCTACTGGAAAGTCATAATCATTATTTTTTTATTATGATACCTGTATAGCCCTGCATCACGAGAGAACAACATGCTGAAAATAATCTCTATTACCGAACAATTACTTGCAACTAGTAGTTTAAGCGCTACTTTCCTTTCCATGCTTGGTCGTGATGATATAGCGAGTAATCGCACAAGCTAATGAATTGATATTTTCATATCGTAGAACCCGCTTGCCAATGGAATCCGCACAAAAGATTTTAATAATATATCATGTAGTGGACCAGTTGTATTCGAAAAATGCGGCAAGGAAAGGACGCCCTCCGCCACTGCCCCTGCTTACTTCCGTCAAATGCAATTTCTGAATTCCCTTTGGATAAATGTTCAACATGCGTTATTCTCCAGGCATTTTTGCAATGTTATCCAAGTTGCATTGTTATCAAAGACTTGCTTTCGTAGAAAACAACTGCCAGAATGTGTCTGAAATAATTAACCATTTTCCAATGGGAATGCTAGAGTTCTATATACAAAGACTAATGGATCAGTGCACTGCTTTTTGATAAGCATTTACAGCCGTCAGCTTTCCCATGTCTTAACAAACTCGATCTCCTCACTTGGAACTTCAATTTCGTCGATAGTGCTTTGAAACCCACATGCCCATTTCCCGGGAGATAACGACTACAATTCCGACTTCGAATGGAATTGAGCAGCTGCCCCAGTCAAGTCGCGTGCAATACGCGTTTAATCAGAACGCACTGGGAAGATGGGATAATGTGCGGGTAGATAACCTCTCAACACAAGTGTATGTTAAATGCTAATCAATGAGTGTCGACTGTCAAATTTGGGAAAAGCTTGGATATCACCTGTCATCCCTTATCCATGAGTACGGTATTGTCAACACTTTGCCCGCACCGGCATTCCTTCCAAAATTTCAACCCCTTATTGTCTTTGGGAAATATGTCTACAGTCGTTTTAGCCTTCAACTATTAGGATGGCAGCTGAAAATATCTATTCACTAACATTCGTCAAAGTCGGTATTGCGTGTGTTATTAATTGCCCTCATCTTAGGTCCTCACTGAACTTCATTGAAATAGTTAAAGCAAATTGTTCGATACTTCTTGGTGTCTGCGAGGCAGGTGAATTATCTTTTTCGTTACTTGATTTCTGTTAATCCTTTTCAAGATACTGGACAGCTGATTTATACTCTCAAAACAAATGATTATTTCCATTCCAGACTTTGATTGACAAAAGTCTGAAAATGGATGAGCTACCAAATTTGGAATTGACTCATCCGATAACAAATTTACGCTTTCAGCCTAAATTCTGCTGAATATCGCAATTGATGGCAGCTGACAGGTTGTTGGTTCTTATGTCGTGAAAGTCGAAGTTGCGTCTTCTCCCTAATTTAAAATACAAGCTGCTTGAATGTGCAGTTTTATTGATAAAAGACATAAGGTAAAAAAACACAAGCACTGTCATGGTCAATCTATCAGACGCACCTATGAAAAAGCAGCATTTGTGATTGAATCTTTTTTTCTTCTAAAACAATGAATTTATCACTTGTTTCAATCATAATTGCAAAATTGTACTGAACTAGACAAGTTTTTCATCAAACATTGGTTCTAAATAGCACCTCTGTTCGCATCGACTGCCACTTTGAGTCCCAGCGGCATTGCGTCAACTGCTGTTATACAATGTCCTTAATTCTGGGATCACGGAACCATATACTTACAAGGCTTGTGATCAAGTCCTTCCTATTTGTTAGAGGAGTAGTAGCAGTGCACTTCATATTTCCACGGATGTTCCAATTGGGCTCGAGATCGAACATACTGTTGGGCCATCTGACCAGATTGATCTCCCGATCTTGTAGGCCTACTGAACAATTTTGTCATGATTAGGTTTCTTATCCGCTGTCATCATCCTTTTGAGAAACTTCACCCGGCGATGCGAATTTCCGACCTTTTGCAATATCTCTTGGGTCTGTATTGGTTTCTTTAAGGCAGTTCTGTGATAGCGGTCACCATCATTCAATTGCGCATGTCCGCACACTTATGTCGATACGACATAATCTGTAGATTTCTTGTAAGTTGGGAAGATATTTAATTTCCTCGATACTTTTCTATGCCTGAAATCAAATAATAATGACGTTTTTCATTATTATTTTTGTTTTTGTGTCTACATTTCCCACGTTGAAAAGTGCCGTGTAAAGTCAGTGGGTCAGATGCCAGCTCACATGCTTTATGTAATACACAGTGCATCCGCTTACATTTTGTATTTTTGCAACAAAATTCAGCTGCTTGAAGAGGCTGTACTCATGATTTTACCAGAAAAAACAACCGACTTTCAACAGGTAGCTATGTCACACAAGCGTCCCATGATTAAGAAATAAGAGCAAAAAATCAAATTTTCCTTTTCATTCTAAAATGGTAATTTATTCTGTTTTATTGTTTCTTTCAAATTGCTCATGAACAGATTCTCGACAATATCAGCTTAAATGCATGAAAATATTTCCATAAGCTTAGCGGATTGTTTCTTCATACCTTGAAGCATAGGAAACATTTATCATTTGAAAATTTCATTTTTGTTTTAAACAAAAGTGCTTAATTTTCGCACACGTTTTATCGTCACCAAAACTAAATTTTTATTCGTCAATGGGAGCCGCAGGAAAAATTTTTTTGTGGTCTCCGTGGCACAGTGGTTAAGTGCTTGGTATAGCGATCTATCGGTCCAGAGGTCGAGTCCTGAAAGTGTCATTGGAAGTCGTCAGGAAGGGCATCCGGACTAAAAAAATCACAACGCTCCAGATTAAAGTCTGGCTATGTCAGCACCGTCTAACCCCCCGGTAAGGGGAAGTAATGAAGTGAAACCATCATTCAATGGGAACCGGGCGTGGTTGATATGAATGCTAAACAACACTAGCGTAGGCCGGACACTCCATAGACTAAAGAATTGAGTAAAATTTTAGCCTGATGTCACTTCGCTCCAACAAAATCATGTCTGCCTAATTTCTTTCATTTTTACATGTGCCTCTAATAAATTGACGAGCGCTGTAAACCCTAGCTTTCGCGAGCCAGCTCGCATTATCAAGAACCACACCCTTCGATTCTTGATAATGCGAGCTGGTTCGCGAAAGCTTGGGTGTGCGTGTTTTTACCTACCGTCTTTTGGCAATAATGCTGTACATACTTTTCAGCAGCTTATGCTGCAGTGCAACTACGTGTAGGAAGAAGATACAACTTCGACTTTCACATCGAAAAAGAGAATGCTGCAAATCATACTACCCACTGCACTGATGTATTTGTCATTAAACTGTGCCGCCTTTTGTAACGCTTTATTTTTTGTTCATGCAGATATTCGATGCCCAATTCTAAGGCACTGTCGAATTATGTCATCGCGATTGATAAAATATTTGAAAAATGCTAACATCTTTAAACAGTGGAGTGACCACGGATTTCTTAATTGTTATAGAGTTTAATTGCTGCTGTACTTATGCAAGATTCTGTTAGTATGATCATGTTTCAAAGATATGCCCAACATCAGACGAGTTGCTAGATAATGAGATACATTATTTCCGTTGAATTTAGATTTTCTGATTTTGATTTGTTTGACATGATCAAACAACTTTTCTCTGTCCCACCGGTTTACATTTCCCCATGCGGACATACTCGGACCATGAACCTTCTGGACTTCTATACCGAAATGAGGTTCAAAACCGACTAAGATGTCCTACCACATGAAGTAATTCAGCACTGTGATAGTCACTTTACAAATTCCCATATGTATGACTAACGAATTAAAATATTTTGCATTTTTGAAGATGATAAAGCAAAAATTGCCATTGGATTCGATATTGTTCAATATAATTTTGTCTGTCTAAAGTAGGTTCTTTATTTCAATGAATTGTTATTATCTAATAGCAAAAAATCGTGATAATGATCAAAAATAATTATTAAAACATAGTGATCAAATAGAATTGTTAAAGGTTCACTTTATTCATAAAGATCCATGCAAGAAACTGGTAATTTATTGAGCGAATGCGATTCTCCTGTTCCGTTGCATATCTTTAAATTGTTCTACTTAGAGGTAATTATGCAGAGGGACAATCATAATATAGGTTACACCTTCAGGCATTGTACAACCGAACTTTGAACAAATCTTCATTCGTTTTTAAATCTGTTTCATCTTTTTCAGGAATCTTAGAGTTTTTTGGATGATACTTGAGGATAAATCCATTTTACATAACAACATTTTCGGCAATTTTTGTCTTTTCAATTCTGCAACCTCGTTTTCTTTGAAAATTTGCATTTATGGTCAATTTTTTACGCTGAATCCGAAAATCATAGTGGCGACCACAACAAATGAGTATTTGTAAAAGTTTTGTTTTTGCACTATGTATTACCAGGTGTCTTCTGACCGAAAAATTTTGTGGTCTCCGTCAGATGGACATTTTCCGTAGTTTTACGAGATTTATTTTTAAAATGATCATCATTGTTTTTTCAAAAAAAATTCGCATGTATGATTACATTATGGTTTCATAGGTTTCATTATGGTTTTAAGAGTTTTCATGAGATCCGGATAAAAAATGTGGTTCCAGCAACAATTTGAAATTTTGAGAAAAATCAAAAAGTCTGGTCGAAAGAACACAAGAAATTTTTTTAAAATTCACAATTGCTCAATTGTGATGATCCATAGTTGATTTTTTCCTTTTTATGCGACAACTAGACTCGCAAATGATGTATTTTGTCGTATAAGGATAGTTAAAACATCATTTCTAAGTTGCGAAATGTTCACCGGTAAGAAGACAAAAAAAATGGTATCGGTCAGAAGACAATTTTTGGAGGACAAAGGGTAATTGAAAAAATATCCCAAATCAATGTAAATGCAATCATGAATTGTAGTCGGGTTAAAAGCACGGTTCATGCGCTTTCACATGATATGTAACTGTATATGTATAATTTAAACAATACAACGAAATTTCTTCCCGCAGATAGAGCATCTATGCTTGGGACAGGCATTTTTTTGCACCTCTTCTGCCTTGAGCCACATTTTTCATGAAGAAAACTTGTTAGATTAATTTGAATTTATCACGACCGAAAAGAGGAGATCCTAAGGATCTCCATGAAAAAAAATTATGAAAATCGGTCCAGAATTGAAGATTTTACAGACAAAAGACACGTTTTTTTGACAAATGTGATATAAAATGGATTTACCCTCAACCGGTTTTTCAACCTGTTTGCAAGTTGGCGAAACTTCAACCCAACTGTCAGCGGTGAACCGGTTACAACCCTGCTGTAGTCGTATGTTATCAGCTTGCTATATTCGATTAGGTTGTTTTTTTCACTTCCCACCAGTCATGTGATATCAATAATAAATGCAATAAATTTTCTTATCATATGCTCGATAAACACAAGTAATTCAGTAGCAGATAAAATCTAAACATCAGTTAAAGGAAATTTGAACAATGTATTTGCCTTCGTGATCGTGATTGAAATCAATATTAAGAATATAAAATGTTTACAAAAGCCTAAAGGAGCACAATTTGATAAAATCCAATTGAACATGTGACTTCGGCTGAATTGGCGAAACAGATAGAAATGTGTTCACCAGAATTAAAAGCATTACATATATTCGTTCCATGTTTATGACTCGCTCGCTGGGAAATTCATTTATGGTCATTCGTTTCCCAAGACGTGGAGCTTAAAAATGCGAATGAATTCATGTTCTAGGCATCAACCATGGATTCCTTAATAGTAGTGGCCGGGATGGGAAACTGTGAAATTTCTCTCATCGCGGCTATACGCAAGAAGGGTCACTTTTGGAGAAGCAGATTTTCCCTCAAACCTGTGCGTTATCGCGAAACAGAGAGAACCTCTGACCAAGTGATGAACATTCAAACCTACAGCCTGTTGGTCAGCGGCCAAATCAAAGGGAGGAACAAGGAAAATAAATAAACAATGTTCCCGTTCTACAACACATTAGGGTTGAAAGCTTTAACTTCATTAGGAAAAGTCGATAAGATATACGTTTACATGCCTTCCTTTCCTTAGTCACATTTTGTACTTCGCGTATGTGAAGGTTTGACGACGCCTAACGTGTGCTCAGGTCCGAATTGCAATTTTTTTATAAAAGTGTTCTGCGACATCAGTCTCCTGGAGTATCTCTTCAACTTCATTAACTTTGAAAGAGCGAGGTTTTTGATGAATTGTTCCGAAGAGTACGTCATCAAGATGACGGATTCACGCGGGATAAAGCAAAGAATGCTTTTTTGTGCTCCAAACGTTTTAGAAACGACGACATCATTATTGAACGCGAGTATTCTAACAATTCAAGAAAACAGCAACAAGGTAATATTCGAACAAGGCGAAATGAGTTCGCTGGTTATAAATATTTAGGATACATAAACTTGATTTTGTGAAGCTTGTCACAATTTACCTACCGCATAAAATGTTTTTTAAAAAATTTTCTAGGCATGAATTAAATATATTTTTGCATGAAATGATATTATGCTTGCTTCGTAGTCTAAATATAAAGAAAAACCGCTTCTCTGATAAACTGTTATAGCAGTGATGCAAATGTAATCACTTGAATGTATGAATACGGATTTTAGGAACTGCTATGGTAGGAAACAGAAGAAGAATAGAAAATGGTTTTGTTGAATTATTTTAAGTCTAATTTATTTTTTAAAGCATCTTCATTTATATTGGTGCATTTCGTAGGATTATTTTAACTTGTGTATTGTTCATACTAGGTGGTGGGATAGCTCAGTTGGCTAAGGGCCGCGCTGTCCTATCCCTAGCTTCTAGCATGGCTTCGTGCCTTGGGTTGGGCAGGGATGAGTAAAAAATGCGCGAGACCAAAGTTGAGATAAGCTGAGCAATTAAGTACAGAATGTCCCTTTTAGATATTATCAAGATAATTTTGCTTATACTGGAAGATGCTGTAACTAACTTATCTACAACAAGTAATGAAGGTTAGATCTCAATTATAGACAAAATCATGTACCGCAACTTTGAAGCTACACAGTTTAGTTTAAGTCTATAGGCTGTAGCAGGCTTGTGCCTGCTTAAATAGATCTTTTTTGCATAAACATACAGACTCATCCTTCCATAGAAAGTCTATACATTGGTTACTTTTATAAGTAGCAGTCATTCTAGGCTTATATTTTTGTGCGAATTTTGATCAGCTCTTTTGTTGCGTTCTTAAACCTTGCAAGATAATGCTTTCATTTTCTAAGTTTCCATCTTTACTTTTCTCTCTTCATCTACCTATTGCTTATCTTATCATTTTGCTTTTATGTTTAGACTACAACTGCCTGTGAATACGCCCAAACTTTCATGAAAAAGTTATTCACTGGAGCGCTTATAACATGCAATTTTTCAGAATCAAATTCAGACGGCCTATGCCTATGCTGACAGTTTTACATGCATCTTTATGTAACTGAGTTAACTGAGTTTTGGCGAATTATTTTGCGGAGTTATAACCGAGTTTTTTTTGAAAAACTCAGTATACCGAGTTTAACTTAACTTGGTTAATTTCCGGTAAACTCGGTTAACTTAGCTTTGACTGAGTTTCTTGAAAAAGTTAGTTGACAACACTGATAACAGTTAGCTTTGTATAACATATCAATTGTGTTGGATTCACTTTTTCAATTCACTAAGCGATTTCTTTTATGATTCTGATAGTTTTCATTTTTATCGATAGCCAAGGATAAAAGAATGTAAGCTTATTACTATTATAATTTGAAATTGATCCTGCAAAATTTAGACGTTTATCCTCTTGAGATGAAGGTCCATTAAATGCTACTAAACTATTAGCTATGAATTTTTAGTTATTATATTCGTGGTATTGATAATATAAAGGCAGTGATGCGAAAAATGTGCTTGCTCACTCAAGGCAGACAGTGCACATGATTACTAAAAACAAAGGCGATTAGGTACTTATGCATGTCAAATATTAACTGCGTCCTACCATCCACACCTTTAGCGAGCGAGCGGTAGTGACCCTTCTTCCGTATTTCCCTAATTTCAAGTTTCCCATCCCGGCCACTACTATAAAGGAATCCATGCATCAACCTGACTGAGATAATGATCAGACGATAGAGCAAATTCATGCAGATAGGTATCAAAATTATTGTAGCTGCTGATTAAACCAAATATTTTCTTTTTCTTTCTTCGGTACTTTGAAAGGAAACAATTCTTGTACATGTCATTTCATTTGTTCATTCATATTCTTTTCTCTTGGTACACCCCTCACTCAACAGGTCCTAGTCATGACAGAAGTAAATCATAAATGTAACTTATAACTGTATTTGTTTTCCCTTATCGTCTGCAGTGAAATTCCATCGCAATAAAGATTATCACCCTCTTGTAAATGCCAAGAGCAGGCGGGGCTGCATTGGGCTGAGAAAGCCAGGATTGAGAGTCAGTTATGAGTGTGCTGTATTTGACGCACCGCACTCAATCTCGGCCGATGCTTGTATTTTGATACACAATGGAGGTTGTAAGCCCTGGAGTGAGAGTTAACTGGATACTTCGTCTCTACATTGGTCATTGAGATATTAGACAATTATGCTGTAGGAGTAGCGAATTTATTTTAAATGCAGTGATTTAGATGAATGTTCTTAATGTTCTCTTTGTTTGGGAAACAAATTTTCTCTCAATTTCTGAAAATATATTTCAGATGGGTAAGGGCATCCTCTTACGTATCTGATTTCGTTGTTTGCGCACACAGATTTATGATAGGGAAACAGCTTCGAATTTCGAACCAAGTGTGTTATAGTTAGAGGTCAACAACTTATTCCGATAATGCATTCTGACTTGTGAACTGACAAATTCCAATACATTTCTGAGGCTTGCATGTTTTGATAATGAAATCTGGAATGGTGATTTTACATTTAGCATTGTTGTGACCTCAGCAGCGCTTTATTGGTATTTTGGGGGATGGGGTACTTTCACGGGCTTATTGTGATTGTCTATAAAAAATAATTATTCTTTCCTTTTTGAGTGAGCATGTTGCATGAAATTTACGTCTTAGACAGTGACATTGTGATTATCTTGCCTTTGATTTCAACTGATTTATTTGCATCGTTTTGATAGGTAGGCCTACTATCTGTCGTCTCTTTTTTTATGTTTCCGGACATGTTCTTCTGAATATTCCTGTTTGCTTCCAATTAAACCTACGACTGCGGTATTCTCAAATGACGTGTTCTTAATTGTGCAAAATTGGACACCTTATATCGATAATCCTTAAAGCTTTTGATTATGTAGTGTAATCATGTGCGGTGTCATTCCATGTACTTTCTCGCTGTGACAATTACGAGGGAATGTTATGAATTTTTAATTCCATGCCATGCCAATAGATATTCATTATTTCACAGGAATTGTGCGCGAAATTGTTCGAAGCTTTGTTAATCAACAGTTCTTAGAGTTGCACAACACTGATGGAATAAGTGTTATTTAACGCTACTTCACTGCAAAGTATTTCAATCGGGCATTTGTCTGCTACGAAATTTGATATCTGTGGAAGAATGATTAACTGTAGAGTCCCATGACTGAATGACTTTGATACCGCGAAGAAAGTGAAAGGCAATGCATTCACCTGTCGCTTAATCAACTTATTCACACCGAAAACTTGTCACAAAACATCGACCTATTATCCATGCCGCCTTCGTTAGCGCTTTGGCTTACATATCCCACTTTGGAATTTTATGCAGTGGGACGAATGTTTATTCTGTGTCTGTCTATGCGTTGAGATGGTCCATCTGTGCAGAATATCATGTCCTCATTTAATGCGTACAATCAAAGGCCATTGATCCTCGGGTTATAAACAATACAGCTTGAAATGCGCCCGTGGGAGGTGTTCAGTCTTGTCTGTTTTCCACTTTATATGCTAATGTTGAAGGAAATTCGATAAGTTATCAGCGACAAGGTAATTTGGGTATTGCACACCTCGGGTATAAGAAATTAATTCATGCTAGGCCTGAGATAACTGTTTTTTATCTCAACTCTGTCAACGAAAATGTTGCACGCATATATGAATATAATTACGCAAAACTTTTCGGTGTTACTATGGAATGGATTAATTTGAAAAGTTTGATGCGAGTTTTTCAGAACTGGAAAGTTACTCTGCATAATAGAACCAGTAAAATTTATTTCTATTTAAGTTCTGTCTTTCATGTGTTGCATTATCAATCATATTTGATCAAAAGTACATACATGCATTATCAAAAGATATACCTTTATGTAAAATATATGCCAATCTACTTTGTAGCTTTTTAGAAGTGAAATAGAGATTTTGAAGATTAAAATGACATATGGATCCCTCTGATGCAGACATTGAGTTATCTTATTTCAAAATTTGCCCAGCGAACTTTTTCTCCTTTCATTGAAACAGTCTGCTCGAATAACTTCGTTATTCGACATTTAACGATCGTTCTTAAATTGCATAAACCTACTGGAGGCGATTCTAAGTTATTCTGGACGATTATGGAGTAAAGGGGATTAAATCTGCAAATTTTGCAATATTAGGAATAATTTTGGAGAAGTTTTGACTAACATGAATTCTAAAGCGCTGCGTAATCAATTTATCGAATTTATGTGTTGGTCCTTATTTTCTCATTGGTCACCCTGTTCCCACCTCATTTTGAATATCTTGTCTACGGTCGTAATCCATTTCATATATACTCTCGATGTTTAATCTTGCCTCCTGAATGAATTGTCATCCGTCATTAGTGTCAGAAATATTATATTCTAAAACTATTTATTTAATATTTAACAAGAGAAGAAATAACTTGACATATCATACAAAATAGGAAAAAAAGACAAGCACATGGAAAATTAAGAGCGAAAACAGCCAGCCACTGATAAACTTAAGCCATTCCCTCGGTCGCCAGTTGCTTCACTCATTAGATTCACTCATTGCCAAGTGACTTCAGAAAGGTCTTAGTTGATTCACCGTACACTCCAGTAGTCTCAATAGCAATGGGTTGGAACAGATATTGAGGTAAGAGGTCACGGTACTTCAAACGCTTGCGATCTTCAGCTGCGGCAGAGGCGGTTCCCGAATTGATTACAGAATCAACTAGATTGGAAGCAGCATAAGTGTCGGTACAGGTGAAATCCCACAACAATTTATTTAATTCACTTGAGTTGAGCATTCAGCGCCTGAATTTGTGAGCAGTGTAACTTATCACTGCGCACTATCATATGTAAACATTGGGATTATAAGAGAGAATAATATTGTTATAAGAACATTTTTACGCGTCGCATCTTTCTCGTTGATGCACATGACGGTGACTGACAATTGCATTATCAAGTTTATAATGATCAAAATGTTCGTTGACGCCTATTTCAGAAACTATAACGTGTCAGCACTCGACAGGTAAAAGTTTCAATTTGAAGACAGGAAGTTAGTTGACTTTCATGTGCCCAGACATCAGTTCCTTAGCTCAGAGTACATAATATTCCAATCGCTGCGTCATCCCTTGTTGACTATGGATGACTCCAGACTCCCTAGGAATTCTAACTACAAAGCGGATGTTTACTGACCCACGGGAGATGATGGTAACCATCCCGTATTCAATCCCGTCCAACTTCCGTTCACGTTACTGTGCAATCGAGTCAATTCCACCCGTGCCATGCCCTGTGTGGAATACTCAAAAGAGCTTCAATATCGTCCTGCAGAGATATGAAAGCCAAGACTCAGTATTCTAAAAACGGAAATTCCACAAAAACGGATGTGTTAATGATAAGAAGCCTCGCAACAGGTTGATAATTAAGGATAGCTTCAGTTTTATATCTGTGTTCAAAATTTCATATGCTAGCTAATCAGGCTGGAATCATTCAAGAAGAATGGGTCGTTGACAGGAATTTATTGAAAGTCATGGTGTAAGATGTAAACAATATGTCAACAGATAAGTTTTTGTTTTTATCCTTATCACAATACATCGTAACTCAAAACTTAATGAAGTCAGAATGCATAGTTCAAGATAATGGCAAATGTGTCTTTGTGAAAACGATGCAGTTATCTATTGGGGGTAGCGATAGGATTATCTATTTGCAAATTGGATCCTTCATCATGCCCTTACCTAACCGCAGTAGGCCTACAGTGGAACCTCACTAATACATGCACATGCTCACCTTCAAGTCGTCCAAAGCAAATCGCGTTTTGGAAGCAAACTCCGTACTTTAATGACAGAAAAAAATCATAATTTATTGACAATAAGAGCTTTTCTCGGAAGGTTGGTTCTGCAGGGTGATCCCGTATATCGAATTCTACAATTAGCATCATCATTCTGCATTTTGCTTTTCTCTTATTTGTAATCGCGTTTTTGCTGCTCATTGAGTTGGCACATGCAGTATACCATAGATTATTCTTCTGTATTGTTAATAAATATTTGATCATTGTCGGTCTGACGTGCATAAATCTAGCGAAATAATAATTGAAGTGTATCGCTCTATCTTCAACCATTTTAGCGTCCCGATCTTTCCTATTATCGCGGCGCTGACTGGTCAGACTTTGTTGACAATTATAATTCAGTTCGAGTGCCATTCTGCTGACTTCACTTGCATTTTCGGGACTCGCCCAAACGGACTCATGTCCATTTTACAATATGCGATGAATAAACATAAGATCAAATTGTCATGCAAATGATGATCGTCTAGTAATGCTCTCATTACACAGGAGGAGAGGAGAAGCGTTGTTTGTCCTTCTAGTAAGTATTTTTAAAATTTTCAGACATTTTAGGATATAAAACTTTTCTTTTAAATCATACTTTGTACCTATTGAAAAGTAACTAGTCATTAGCTTGTTTTTTTTTAACTTTGTTACCTTGACGCACTTTGCTACGCTGAACCATGATCAAACCCGGTTATCAAGAATTGTGACTCCACAAACTCAGCAATAGATCACTAGCAGGATCGAAGTCACTCAACGGAATCAAGTATTTTCATCACGCATCATTTGTCAAGGCAATCAGAATCAATAAATACCATTTCGTCACTATGTAACTGATTCCCAATTTGCCATAGTGCAGTGGTGAACTGCTTGGCCTTAAGATCCTTTGGCCGAGTGGTCGAGCCCCGAGGAAAGCAATTGAAGTCGATAGAAAGGATACCCAGTCTTAAAGCACCACAGCGTTTTTCAAAAGTCATGCTGATGAGTTTGTGATTTTGCAGCTTATTTGTTTTAGGAACATAGGTTCTAACTAAAAACAGCATAAGTTACTTGTATTTGCATATTTGACTTCTAGATCTGTTAACAATGGCATTGCTTTTCCTCCTTTAGTGAAAGTAAGCTGATCGAAGAGATATTATTAACTAAGAAATAGAAATTAAATTATGACTCTCAATCGCATCGGGACTTGGTCGGTGCTGACATGAAGTGAAGCGGTAAGGGACTCATTCCAGCTCGTCTAGCAACAGATAGCATGATTCTGGCTACCTACATAGTGTAGTCAGAGCTATTGAAATCCGAAATCATATTAATTCGCTAACGTGTACCAGTTGTGCAATGAAATTGACACATCGATATAATTATGCCGTCATGTAGGCAGTGTTCTAAATGCTGGGGGCCCGGAACTGTCAGGCATCCTTTCTTCTTTTCATGGCTCCATTTCCAAATTATTTCAAATGGGACCAAGGAGACCAGAAATCCGTCTCCTTGTTATTGAAATATACAAAGTGATTCATACTCATGTCTTCAATACATGTACGACGACATTTCTGTAATTAATAAGTTTTTCTCGCATTTGCCGCTACGGTCTGATCTGGCCACCATTTATCTACATGGATGGTCCTCTATATGTCTCGAGGCTGTTCGAGATCAAATGATGGCGATTGGATGCTGGTCAGTGTCAGCGCTAAATCATAAATTAACATTGAAAGTGCATGCAGTTTGACCAGCAGAGGTAATAATCATCTCGAACCTGTCATTATACTTCATTTTCCATCCCAGCAGTAATCAATGTTGTAATGAGCAAGTACTTTTGCCTTCGCTAAGATTGTTGTTTATCAATTCTTGATGATGCAAGACGTAGGTTTTAGTGGAATCATCAATGGAACTCGATTAGAAATCGCAAGCTTGATTAAACCTGCTACTTTCAGAAAAGTTTCATCTGATTATATAAAACACATATATTTAGATGACAGCATGATTTGAATTTAACCAAATTAAGCTTACTAAAAGAATTAGTTATGTCAGGTCTGACACAAAGTAGAATAACAACAAAAATTTCATATTTATATAAAATAGTTTTTGGTGAAATCAAACGCCATATACTTTAATCACAAATCTTAGGATTTCATGCACGATTGTGTTCTGAACCTGAGGACATATGTGGGAACTGCGTACTCTTTATACTCGCCTTAAACCTAACAATTAACATTACAGAGATAGAATACGTTATTTGTTGAGATGGTAGCGGTGACTGATTGTTACGCATAATGTAATTAGTGCGTAATTCACATGTTTTATAATTATGTGCATGATCACTGACTGCATGAATTCTGTAATCTAGTTTTATCAAATACTATATTTTATCGGTCTCATCAAACAAGCGATTGTTCCTATCTGACGTTTTGATAATCTCCAAAACTGACAATCGTTTGCAATGCCAAAACAAATGTTAATTAGTGATTTATTGTACATGAGCCTTAGATGTCGTGTTTGACGTAATGTATTGAAAAATGATGTCTTAATCATTTAAAAATTCAGACTATATATATTTAATCTGACTTACGTTACATAGACGTTAATAAAATATTATTGATTTGATAAATCTTAAATGTCGTTAAAGGTTAAATCCCGTTAATTAAGACCATAAATGCGAGGCTTTCAATATCTTGATTATCGAAGGTCTTAATTAGACACCAGCTTATATAGTAAAATATACAGAAAATACCACGGTCGCATGATCTTAATTAACCGAAATCTTAACTATCCGTGTCCGAATTAGCGAGCTGAGACTGTATTAATGTACACATTTAGCTCATGTGATTTCGTAGCAATCCATAATTCACATGATTGAAGGCTTTCCGAATGGAGATCAATTAGATAAATTCAGTTTATCTGTGCGTATACTTCATATATTTCTAAACTTAACTCATAATCTGAATGTTTCCATGATACCGGATTTATTCGTAAAATTTCGCTCCAATTTGGAATATAGTTTCAAGCCAAAACAACTCAACTCGATTGTGTAAGAAATTCCGCATAGCTATATTTTCTCTTAGTTGCTTTTGTAAAGTGATTGATACAATGAACTACTAATATTTTTCTTTATTTTTTATTTTCTTTATACTCCTTTTATATATTTTTCTTACGAATATATAAAGAAATTTTGCATAATTTTATTTCATTGAAGTGTCAATCAGCTGGTTGGAGTTGTGAATGTACGAAGACTGGCTCACCCAGTGCGCATTGGTTGTGGCAACTCGAGAGTCAACTCCATCTCGACCTGCCTGCAACTTTTCCACCTTTTTCCAACTCATCCATCTTTCACTGAGGGATTCATTGTGTCGCTACCAAATATTATGTAATCCCAGGTTTCAGTAATTTTATCAATTCTCGAATCCGTATCGGGCAACTTTGTACGAATATTTAGATTGTGTGACAATCACTCCCCTCCCATTAGTAAAAGACTGAATGACAAATCCTCACCATCTAGTGACCAGGGAGTGATTATTTATCCGAGACAAACGAATTACCTACATATAGGTCTAAAGCTGCGCTTAACCTTATCTATTTTATGTGAAGTACTTAGGTCACAAAGGTGAGCATCTTTGATAGTGCGGCGTCAGAAAGTCTCTGAAGTATATCCACGAAAATAAAGCGCATGGTCACTGATCTATTAATCTAGCTTTAACTGCATTTTATCAGTCACATCAAACAAGCGATTGTTGTATGTGACGTGTTTTAATCATCTCCAAAGTTAGCAATCGTTTTCAATACAAAATCAAATACTCAATTCCTTGAATCGTAGACATTTAGAGTGAACGCAAATGAAATGATCACCATGAGTTAACGCAATCAGTCTTTTTAATATTTAGGTATATTTCATATGTTTTCAGATCTTTTGGTGGAAATTGGAATCCATGTGATGGGAATGAGACAGCGTCCTCACATGTAGTGGTATTGGAAATACTCGTATATTCGACATCGAAACCTGATTTCTCAGAATTTCTTTGCATTCTCTTGTAAGTGATAGGTGACGACAGCAGTCAGAGACGAGTTGAACTGAAAATTCCATCCTACCAACGTCTGTTTTGGAGTGAAAGTCTTGTTAATTTGTTTTCTTTCCATATACGAGCTTTTCCAATATTTGATGCATTTTCTATGTTATTTTTTAACATGAATTGGCGGAATTAGAACGCATGTGAAGTTAGTGGAAACAGCTATTTACTACAGCGTCATTCAATTCGAAACAACTTCTACTTTGTCAATTTTTGTTGTCATTAATTTCATTAAATATTTTTTTGATTTTTTTATTGTCATTTATTTTTATTGCCATTTTTTAATTCTTAAGATAAGAAATGATTCCGCCCACTTTGCAATCAGAATGCAGAAAAAAGTAAAATTCGGACTTCCGGTTTTAAAAACTGCATATAGTTATGAAAATGAAGAGTATATTTGTGATCAGCGCAACAAATTGGATCCGGTAGTGACAAAATATAATTTATTTACTGCACCCTTCAGCGAGACTGAGATAATGGTTCGGCTATCTTCACAGTGGAACCACCTTTATCTCTAAACTTCAATGTCTCAAAAACTACTGCGAAATTGTGTTATCTGAGCCCAAATTCATGATCAGGAGACTGAAATCGATAAAGTAGAAGCTGTTTCAAATTTGATCACGCTGTCCATTTATTGAAATTTTGGATTGTAAGAAAGAAAATCCAGTTACGGATGTGATTTATGCGAGAGTTTTATAAAATTTCGTAAGGTTGGAGACTTACTATTCAGAAACAGGATGCATGTTTTTTACATTCATGATAACTCATAAATTTAAAAATAGATAATGAAATAAGCTTATAAATTGATGTCATACACAACTCCTTGGGTTGAGAAAATTTCATGATAATGAAGCACATAGTAGGTATAGGCTTCGCCTAATGTTTATCGCGCAGCAAATGTCTCACAAACATGTCCCACCCCTTTGTCTAAAATAGTTTAAAATGCAGTTATTTCCTCTCCAATCTACAAAGCTGGTAACTCTCGACTGTGTAGGGGCCTGCACTGCATCTCATCAATCTTGATTATACTAGAAAGAGAGAGAAAGTGTGTATTTGTTTTCATCAAATAGAAATCACTGCAAATCAATTTAAACGATACAAACTCAGGAAAAGCGCAATGTAAGCACCAACCGGCGTTCAAAAAAGACACTGAAAATATAAGAAATTGGTTTGATTGACAGAGAAACTATCATCCAACTACATGTATAGCATTGAAGTGCAAAATTCAGCATTGCTAAAGCTTGAATTCTGTTACAGTTTCTATAAATTTTGTTACATAGTAATACGAATCTGAACCAACAACATGTTATCTCACATTTGTCTAATCTATTTGATTTTGTTTTCAATTCCACTTCAAGGAAATATCTGTGTCGGTTGGAATGAATCATTTTTTGCTAAGTTTATGATAGTTACACTTGTTTCGACATTGTTATTTAATAGCTATTCAACATACCTATTGAAATTCAATTCAATAGATGCTATTGAATTCCATTGCTCTTCAGTTATTCAATATATTGTGTCAGAAGCGTGCGTCACTTTTGCTGGTAAAGTTTTCAAACAAGTTCGAGGACTTCCGATGGGAGGTAGTTACAGCCCTTCACCAGCGGATTTGTTTTTAGCACAATTTGAATTTGTTTTTATGAAGTCTTAATTAGCAGAAGAAATATTTTTGCTTGCAAGATTGTTGCCAAGTGCATCTCGCTATATAAATGCCATTTGTGTTACAAACTTTTTGAAAATTTACTTTTCAAAATATATCCTAGCAAACTGAAGACCGAAAGAAGTGGAGATAATGATAAATCCGCTGAATATTTAGATGTTAAAATCAATATTGATTCAGAATGTTCACACACGTCAGTTATATTAGAAAGGGGATTATTTTCCTTTTCCTGTGGTGTTGTGAACCTTTCGAAATAACTTCATCCCCCGATAGATGGACATCCATGTATTTGTGAACCAAATAATTCGAATTCTACGTCTTAGTTCGAATTTTCAGTATGTTGTTGAAAGCGCACAACAGATTATTAATACCATTGTTTACATAGATTGTTTTGTTGAAGATCTGCGTCGTGGCGCCACACATCCTGTGTAAACATATGAACTTGCCACAAAAATATAGAATTTTTTCATGTAAAAAGTTTTTCAATCGTTGTGTGTAATAGGTGTCTCAGGGTCGGTCCACCAACCAGAGCATACTGGAAATTAAAGGACCCGAAAAGTAAAGTTGGTTGGTTTTTCTGCTGACGAACCTAAAATGTGACTCGAGTTCTGTGACTGAGCATCTGTGATTATCGGTCGTCCGTTGTTTTGTGATGACTTTCAATTTATGTGTTTTGAGAGAAAAATTTGACTTAACTTGGTTTACCTGTGGGAATGCTCATCACTCGAAGGATAAAATTTTTACGCATATTTTATAATGTTACACATTATTTGAAATTGCCTTCATATATCCTGTGCGAAGAGCCCGCATTCTTTGATAGGGGCGATAAAGGGCCAGACTCTGAGTTCCACGTAGTCAGTGGAAAGGCGAAGGTGTGGTCTACTGGTCTCCCTCCCCTTTCGCTATGAATAGTATTAGGCCTACAGAAAGACCTTGCAATTACATTTAATGCACATCATTTTCTTGCTCGATCTTAGCAAGGGTAGCACAATTACTTATGTGATCAATTAAACTAAATCTTATTTTATCTTGTGAATAATTCAACAATTTAGTTAAGTAGATGCAAAACTAAGGAGGCAGATCTCACTCGCGGATCAGGATATATCAACTACATGTACATCATGGACAGGGAATTGCAGCCAATAATGTACGTAATTAAGTGTGTAACGCAGATTAACTCGACCCTGCTTCTCATTGCCGGAAAGTTGCTGACCCAAGGAATCACAGTAGCCAAAACCCGGATGAAATCCTACACCCGTCAATGCCCGTGCATTATTATTACCCATTATTCATTCATCGTGTTGTAAACGATGAGGCACTCAGCTCAGCACAGCAACCAGAAACAATCTCTTCCGGACTTCTCACGTAGTGTGTCAATGCTAAATTTGTAGATTGTCTATATCTCAGAGATTGACTGCAGACTTCTCTTTCCAATGGTGTTTAGCTGTCGTGCCCACGACAAGCAACAAACATAAGATACTGACGTCATGGCCACAGGGAGTTCTCGGCTCTTTGCTCAGGAAGGGCTGTGATAGGCGGACGCGTCTGCTATGAATTCAAGAGCAGCTGCGATAAGCGCCTATTTATTGTCACCGCGTCCCCACCACGTCTACAGACTTTCTCACAAAGTGACGATAAGGTGCACGCAATGGAATCGCCAACTGGGCAGGAATTTTTGCATTTGCTGATGTCTAGTTCTCCCAAAGCTACATCTTCGCCTCTGGTTAACAATGTAAGTTCTGATATCAAAGTAATTTATCGTAGGAAACTTAGGAATTCACCATTAGTCGTGGTCGTGTACAATTTTACACGTTCTTTACCTTGTCAAAGCAGGGTTTCACCTTTTGTTTTCATGCAGCTCATCTGTGTACATCATATAAAGAAGTTGTAGGATCCGCGGCAGTTGAAAATTATAGCTGAAATTATTTTCAAACTCTCAGAAGCTAATAAATTTAGTTGGCGAGCCTCAAGCTCTTTCTTACACACGAAGCTATATTCAGGGATATCGTCAGCTTCGACAGATGCCGTGGTCATTTATTTAACAAACAATTTTACTTCAACCTTTCTACCCCGTGTTGTGAAACAGCCTTGATTATGAAACTTAGCGGTAATATTTATCTTCCCTGGGAATCTAGTACTGTATAATGCAACTGAGTAAACGATCGGAAACAAGTAGCGTCATCTGTTAGCTTGATAGAATGATATGAAATTCTGCAAAATGGGAATGTGATTTTTAAGGTGTTGGTGTTAGATACTGATTTTCTTCGATTATATTATTGACGTTTATAGGGTACCCTTTTGAAACAGGCATTCAAGGAAAATCTGAATATAGGGCAACCAACATAGTACATTACTTCTATCTATTCGCATGCAAATGTTTACTTTCAAGACAAATAGCTACATGTTGTATATACTGTACGGACATGTACAAAACTTCGCCTTAAATCAAATTATACTCCACATACAGTTTGTATTGATGTAGGCCCGTTATGCAACTTTGCATGCAGAGTTGCATACATCAAAAAAACTACACATCAACAAATTGAAGAAATGAAATGCTAGTGTTTATGAAGAATTCCATAACTCTAATTCAAACTTTGAACGTGTAGATCATGACAACGCTATTTCATTTTACAAAAATAAAATTTCGATAACAAGATTTTTTCAATTACTTTGGAATTACTTGTCCCATCTAATTTCTTATGTTTTCAAGCACTCCAAACGATCCGAAATTTCACTCCAAAAGTTCTCAAAGTGCCTCTGAATCGGTTGAAAGTTGCCCTATTTCAGCAACACTTCAAATTCCTTAGTTGAATAATGGATAGGATAAAGCATCATTTGCGTTTTTGCATTTGTCTCTGTATAGTTGCATGTGAATCCATTATTACAAGCGTGATGGGAAAAACAACTGCTGCCCGATTGCCCCGCATTCTCTATCCCAACAATGGTATCTAGCAGATCAAGTTGAATAGTGGCCTCATATATTCTTGTATTATTGGAGCTAATAGTATAAGTATCGACACGGTGCCGATAATTAACGAGTCTTGCGAATTGCGATAACTCAACTTATAGGTGTTGTTACAGCAGTCGTCCACGAAACAACACGTAATCAAAATTAACACTGATTGATGTCGTTATGAACTTATCATAATTAAAGCTACTTTGAAATCAAGTGGAATTCAATATTTAAGTTTTGGTTGAATCATGAAAATATCCGTTTAGTAATTATCATAAAGCTCGATAGAATTGATTCACAACTTTACACAGAAAATAAATAGGTATTCAGTGAATATTGTGAATACTATACACGCTACGCCACTGACTTCGAGATAAACGAGTTATTTCAATTTTTCGAAGTGTCACATCGAGATATGCACTGTATGCTTTGCGTTGACTTGACTGAGGGAAAGTACTGTATAGTGGACTTTCATCAAGTTTTTGACGAGTCTCGCATGGCATTCATTATGAATATTCAGTTATTACCTCAGCGGATGTCTGGTACCACCAGACGAAATCCCATTTTATGCTTTTTCCATTATTTTGAATTTCATTCTCAAGTATATTGGCCTACACCTATATCTTCTGTCTATAGGCAGGGTCTTACTTGGTTAACTAAACTGCGCTCCCCCCCCCTCCCAACGGGATGTGCAGTGCGACAGCCTGGAATTATAGCAGCTCGGGAATGTGCAATGAATTCTCTCCTAGATAAATTTTGCTCTTCCAATAGAATATTCAATTGCAGCATGTATTTGATGCCTAGTTTACTATCTTACTGATACCTGCATTGTACAAATTTAAATGTCACGATTCTGTTAGAAAACTCTCCCGATTCTTGATTTGCGATTAAAATTTAATTAATTAAAATTAAATTAATTTTATTAATTTAATGTGCAATGAATTCTCTCCTAGATAAATTTTGCTCTTCCAATAGAATATTCAATTTGATGCCTAGTTTACTATGTTACTGATACCTGCATTGTACAAATTTAAATGTCACGATTCTGTAAGAAAACTCTCCCGATTCTTGATTTGCAATTAAAATTTAATTCAAGTTTTGATTTTCAGAAATATTTCGAAGTATTAAACATTCCATACGAAATCATGTTATCGTTAATCCATATATATGCTAATAGCATATATGTATCACTAGCTATTCATTTAACTCTAATGAAATTCTCCAATACGCAGATTTCTATTTCGAGGAAATATTCATAAATAATCAGGACATTTAACGCATGGCAAAGAAGCATTGTAGCCGAACATTTTCAAATTCAGGAATTGTTTTCTCATTCGTCCTTAATATAGTGACATGATTAAGTTAATAAACTGATAATTAACTTAACGAATGGTGGAAGATCATACAGGGGATAAGTCGGTTTTGTTTAATGATATCGCTTTTTTCGTGTGACACTATCCTTAAATTAAAGTCTACTCTTTTACCGCTTGATCCCCTGCATGATCCTCAGCCCATTATTGAGCCAATTGTCATTTTATTAGGGACGAGTGAAAAAACAACTACCGAAACGCAAAATAATTCGGCTACTATGTTTCTTTGCCCAACGTTAGATGTTCTGGATTTTGTGAAAGATCAAAATGAATTTCTGTTTTCACCACAAATGACAGATAATTTAGGAATCATTAACCTTTTCTATACGAAAGAAAAGTTGGATTTAAACAAATTTGACACATATTCAATCTTGTGTCTTTCTTCATGTTCATCAGTTCACTATTGTGATCATCATAGATGTAGAATTTTCTATTCAAATTTGTAATGTAACTTTTGACTAACCCTGTATAGCATATGTAATGTAGGCCTATCAACCGGCATGCATAGTATATTCATGCACATATGTAACAAGATGTTGTAATTTATTTTAAGCAGCATTTGTTAGTATTAATCTAAAGATTTTAAGCCAAACTGCTAAAGGAAATAGTGGCAAATTGATATTATATTGCAAATTTTCACCGTTAAGACGGCCTGAAGCATTGTATCAAGCAGATACAACGTTAAAAAGGAAAACATCAAATTTCAAAAATCAGTGATTGATATTCTGTGCATTCCTCCCTGTTATTTATTACAGGACATAGTCATTTGATTAGCACAGATTCTCGAAGGCGTAAGTTGATGGCATTGACATCTCTGCCAATCAGACTGACAGATTGACGCCTGCGAGAATCTGTCCTGGTTGATGCAACTAACTGGGGCACAAAATTCCAAGACATCACCCTGATTGCAAAAGTGTTTTAATATCATCAGATTTGTCTCAATATCTTTTTGTCAAAAACAGTGTATTTTTAAGAATCTATAGCTTGCAACATAATTTATTGCACAGTCTACGCTTAAGAGGCATCTGACTGACAATGATTCATTAAAAGGCCCCTATTTCGAGCCAATTCGCATATCAGGTCGTGATTAGGGCATAGCCTCCAATTTTCAATTTTTTCTGATGTTCTATTTGGTTATTGACTGCAATTGATTGTTCTATTCAACTATTCACTCATCAGTATCAGAAAATTCAAAATCGTCAGGTATTGGGTTTTGGGCTATCAAGATTTAAAAAGTTATCGGTAGGACCCCAACTTTCATCATTTAGTTTTTGCTTGTGTTATTTGATCTTCGAAATTTTGCGTAAGGACTTTCAGATGTAAGTACATGTATGTACCTATGTTTCTGTTTTCGCCATACAAACGAGCTCCCTTCGGCCGACGAGTGGTACATTAGGATGCTGATTCTAATTCATCAACAGTTTGCATGGTAGCATCAGTAGCATGGGGCCAATTAAATGATTGACTTCGCATTATTTCACAAAGTTCAATAACAGCATGAATTTTTTGCAGTTGTTATTCAATAATTGAATGCTAGCCCAAACTGTGACGTTTCGAAGAAACTTGAAGTTTCTAGAAAAGTTGAATACCATTTATATTTTGTGCATCTTTCTATATTGTTAAATGTATAGATTGCTGTAAAATGTATGTTTTCCTTTTACAAACAGACTTGAATAATTAGTGACTGATTGACTTTTAATATAAAGAAGCGAACACAATCCATATTGTAAAGAAATCTGTTGATGCTTTAGAATAAAGTCAACCAAAGAAGCAAATAACTCAAATAAGTGAGCAATTGATATACACACAAACACTCGTCCCTTAGAAGTGCTGATCATTGCACAATACCCTTTAAACTCGCTAGAAGTCCTTAATTCAGTTTTGAATTTGTATGTAGATTTTTATGCAAATTCATAAGCGTATAGTACTTGCACAAGAAGAATTAATTATGAAAAATTAAATATACGTGCGGCATTCTTCCATCATGATCTTTAAATGGAAAAGAAAATTGGAATAACACCACGCCATGGTTTCTTCTAAGACTTAAATCTGAAGTTTGCTTCCTTTCGAATAACTTAAAACATGATAACTTAGATTAGTAAAACGAGTTGCTAAAACGGGAAGTATAATGGGAAGTTTCATTATACTCAATTTAGCTGTGGGAGCGGTAAATTCAATAACTTCGACTTGGGTAGCAATTTCAAGAAGGACTGGTTCAAGTTTGGACCTATAAATTTTCAGACTCGTATCCAACTCGGTTCGGTTTAGGTCCTACTGAACACCAGCATCCCTCAAGCACCATGCTTGGCCGCTTTCTACTACTAATTTACTCATCAATGATATAGTAGTAGCTTTGGGATTTGATGGCAAAATCGTGCCTTTATTGTGCTTCCACGACTAGAAATTTGTATGACAGTGCACCTGACACTCAGGTCTGCTGCAGAAGCACATCCTCCATGACATGTATTGTCCTTACAGATTGGTGAAACTTGTAATGCATTCATTTCAACTCGGAAGTCAACTATGATTGTTCATCGCGCTCCCAGTCTACAGTGGGTTGTTATAGCAACATGTCTTTTTCTATTTAGATGTCGTTTTGTGTGACAGGTTTCTATTTGCGCTCTTAACATAAATAATTAGCAAGAAATTGGAAGCGGAATTGAGATCTTTGCGAGGGCTCATGACCGCCAACTAGAAACGAGCCATTTTCAGACCCAATTTCTCTTTCACTCCGTGTTAATAGGCATATGAATCTTAGCGCGGGTCATTACAGTAATTGATGCAGAGAATTCAACATATCATTTAATTTAATCGATAAAAGTAGAGTTTCAAAGGAACAGGACGCATCTCAGGGCACTAAGTAATCAGGCCATAATCAATCTGATGGTCACCTATAAGAGGCCTGCTGAAATAGGAAGTGACAGGTCATGCTGTCAATAATCAAAAACGTCTTGAAATCTTTCCTACGATTTCAAGCTACAATAATCAAAAACGTCTTGAAATCTTTCCTACGATTTCAAGCTAAGTTATTCAAATTGTGCCAGTTTGGGATACTCAGACATGTGGTACTTCTATTCTTCCCCCCCCCCTCATTTTTCAAGTTTTCCAAAATCATCAAATTTCGCCAAAGTTGGTTTAGAATAGACTTGATCTGTCACTGAGTGACACTACAACACGACTGAGAAGTCTTACTTGAACCCTGGGATGAAGGCAGGGCTGTGGAGCCGATGCGTTATCTCATCGGCTCCGGCTCCGGCTCGGCTCCGACTTCAAATTCAGGTTCTATCTATGCTGGTTATCCTGGATCCGTTGAACGGGTTTTTGGATAACGGTGTGGCCTTTAGAGGCTTGCTAGAATCATCAAATTAGTTTTCACAAAAATGATTGTCATATATTTTTTGCATGAATAAAATAAAGTTATAAAGATCTCCCGCACTGGCAATATAAATTGGCCTAGCTGCAACCAGTTACCACGAGGCTACATTAAATAAGACATGATGATATACCTAATTAGCCGTCACAGGGGCCGAATAGAAGTATAAGTTTTTTTACAAAGCTTGAATATGAAACTGGATAGCGTATGCCTCTAAGATATTTATTGAATATTAAGGTGTATATAGGCTAGCTTAGGTTGTTATTGTTATTTGTTATTGCCTTTATTCAATAGTCTGTTAGTCCATGAATAATATGATCGGTGGGTAGCCCACGACTCATCATCTGTAGAAATTGTAATTTAGATAGCCTCATTGCAGTGTAGGCTAAAATTAAAAATATCTAATTTAGGACGTAATTCTATGCAGCATACTTAATAAGTTAAGGCCTAACTTACATTATATTATTTTTCATTATGGCGTAAAGTTGCACTAAATAATTCATCAATGATTCATGTATATTATTATATTCAATTTATATATAACATTCTATTCCTCTGATGATGGTTAGGCTGATGAAACTGAACTCGGAGTATCACACAGTATGTTGCAATAAAAATTTGACTGCGAACACCGAGCAGAAATCCCATCTACTTTGCTAGCTTTCGAATGCGCGTGCGGTTTCACAGACAATAGAAAAGGGAGGTTTTTTATTGTTTACATATAAGTCAGCATGATATCAGCATAAGTGTTGACAGACGGAAAAAAGGTCTATGACATTTGGGGAAATGAAGCATTCCGTGCTGTTGCAAAAATCTACGTGGGTTTGAATTTTGAAGTCAAAGGAAATTGAGATACCTTTAATTAGAGCCTACAATACAATCTAAGGAAATTGGCATTGTCACAGTAGTAACCGTATTAGATTTAAGACATTGCGCAAGAAATGTAGCTAATTAATGGATTTTGGAGAATACGTTGTCAAACATATGCAATAAAAAAATATTAGCTTTGTGATAATTCGGCTCCTGGATGAAGGATTGGTCCCTTGGATACTCAGTTATAATACAAGGTACAGCTGTGATCATGAACTTTGTGTGATTGTTGTCTACAGACAAATGATGAGCAGTTGTCTAATTCTGAGGCTGTAAATGCTCTACAAGTCAGATAAGAGGAGTTTTACACACTCAACGCTATGCGACGTTAGTGAGACTGCCCGTAGGAGCAAGAGAAGATCATTGACGATGAAACACTTCCGGGTGTCAACAACAGAAATGTGGGGGGGGGAAAGAATAGAAGTACCAGACATGTTGCTCTGCGATTTACTTGACCATACCTTAGAAATGGGTCTATAACCATAGATTCTGTGGGAGAGTACGTTGAACACACGTTACTATTGCTACTTCTTTAAGCAAAAAGACACGTCACTATGAGTCCGAATGATTTTTGCATTAACTGGCTTTATGTCTCGACAAAGTCTAACTTAATACAATTAATATTGTTATTTCGCATTTTATCACATCACATAAAAGAGTGTGTATAGCTCTTTTCATCTATGTTTTTTCCTTGCTGGAAGCTCCACATTTGAAGCGAATTACGAAGTATGATTTTGAACTTTCATTATGAGGACTGACAGAAGTAACTGAATGATAAATTTTGCTCACCGAGTGAGCTACGTTTCCAACTGCACCGCATACGACTACATAATATTTCGGTGCAGTGCTCTACTTGAAACCATATACATCCTAAAAGTAAAACTGAAGTTAACCGCACTAACGAATTTTGGTAAACAAGTGTGTGCGGTTCGGTTGCAGTCATATTGAACCGAAAACATTGAAAACGTTCAATCGATCTGGTTAGGAACATTCATGATTTTATCGAAGAGAGGGCGAAAATCCATCCCATGTTTTACAATCAAGAGAAATAATAGCGAAGTGATTTTCAATAAAATGCTCTGTATGGTTATGCTCCATGCAGCAGTAAAGTTCTGATTTCGACTTTGTGTGAAGCAAATAATCTAGCATCTGATGCTGTTCCTAACTTATCGCTTTATTTTATGCATTATCATAAATGCAGACTAATTGAGAATTTCATAAAGGCACTGAAAGTATACACCGCATTTCACTATTCACCAAACATGTACATATTTAAGATGCACGACTTTCAACAAGTTCAAATCAATCGAATTTGTTAAAATTCGATTTATGTTGGCCTATGTTAAAAGAACTACATGCACATGATTTACAGTCAATTTTCATCATTTTTATTGATTTGTTCAATTTACCGTTGTGTTTCTTATAACCTGTACTATACACCTGAATGGATCCATATCCGAGATGTAATTTGTAATCATCAATACTTTGATGCCTCTAGCTTCGATAGCTTTCTAAGTGCAATATTTGCCAAATTTTCTGTCATTTTTATCGCCGCTACTCCGATAAAATTTATTAAAAACAATTATTGCATCAGTACTTTTATAATTGGAAATTCATGCATGACTGATCTAATAAATTTGAGGCGTAATTTCTACATATAATTTGTAGTTAAACTATGTTTGATCACATATTGCATGTAATTAATGTAATAACAAATTGAAAAATTAAATGTAATATCCACTCGCACTTATCCGACTTGAAGGAGTGGATAACATTCAGATGCGGCAGAAAGTCGATCAGGTAAGGTGTTCGCAAGTCTAGATTTTACCCAAGAATCATATCAGGTGGTTGTGCATTGAACTTCGACTCGTAGTTAGAGAAGACAATGACATCAGAGGTGAAAGTATGGCTGAATGTAGCTTAATCTGGGAAGTAAATACAAAGTGACTGCATGTACGAATTTGTTGTTGTATGTACGGTTGTGACAACGGCATGTGTAGATAGTTTCTGCCAATCGTGCTGCCCATGTGTACATTAATTATTTATGGTAGGCTATTTCGTTGTTTCCATTCGTGTCGGTGATTGCAGATGTTGTTCTAGTCCCAAAGTAGGGCCAAATTAACAATCTTGAGGACTTGGTGAATTAGTTTGTCACTAACTGTAGGGGAATCACATATATTTCGCTGTAAATTGTTTCAATATTTATATTCTTGACCTCCCGTTAGATTTTGTCTCAGTCTCCGCCCATTCATTAGCAGGCATTCTGAATAAATTCTAAAAATAAGTCTGTGATGTCAATTGCTTTCGCAATGGCCTATATACATATATTTCAACATGATTCCGCATTATTCTATAATGATTATAGCTTAAGTTTTCAGTTGTAAATTGTTGAAAGATAGAACTGATAAATATTGTTGATGCAAAAATATCGGTGAATTTCACTGTGAAATATCACTGTGCAATCAGCTGAATCTATTGTTTTCAGTTATATCTTGATCGAATTATTTATACGCCCACTCGATCTGATTTATTGCTCTTAGATAACTTCAGATTAACGTAAACTATTTTGTCAACGCTAGTTTATGAAGATGATTCATTGTTATAATAGTTTTATTTATTTCTCATTTCGGATATTGGTAGTACCGTTAGCTACTGTAAATTGTTATAACAACGCAGCATGTTACGATATTGTTTACGAGATTGATGCAGCATTTTCTTGATGTTCATACACGATTGATGAAGTAGAGACAATTGATTCGATATCCATTGAGTCGGCTGGACTAGTAGAGATGTCTACTGTGCAGTCTTGGCCAGATAACTAGAAATGGCAGAAAACGCAATTTGGATCCAGTCCTGTTGACGATTCTAACATTTTTGGAGAATTACCAAAGCTCTTTAAGAGTAAGATAGTCATCATAGTAATCATAGTAATAACAATAATGTTAATGAGTAATATAGTTCAGAAGAATATATGAAAGATCTTCAAATACTGTGATGCTTCTGGCTATTTCCGCGGTAACGATCTGATGGACAAACTTTATTTTTCAAATTCAAGCGCTTTTATTAAGGAAGAGCGTTAGATTTGTCAAACTCCAATTTTGTATGATATGTGAAAAATGTAAGACGTATGAGGAAGTGATAATGATCTTACACAACCGCTATTTACGTTGTCACGTCTAGCCTCAAATCTAAGATTTTGATAAAATAGAAACGGACCTATATAATTAGAGGTCATCAGATTTTTGTCATAGAACGTAGAAATACAGCTTTTAAGAAAATTGGAATGCTAAGAATTCATTAGATAGGCATAAATAATGAAACTGGTCTGGTTTACTCAATTGCTTTATTTGTTAAGTTACCAGTAAGAGGTAAGGCAATATTATCGCTCCATTACTCGTTTCGTCACGGTGAACAGTCCCATCAATATGCTTAAAGCCGTTTTCAACTTTTCAATTATGTATGCTACTTTAATAAATGATTTGCGTAGTGGTATATTAAGTCAGTTTAATGTTTTAAAAAACCTGTGTTGCGCTAAGCTCTGATTTTAAAAAGATAAAGCCAATTGTGGCATTTTGTCATGACTGCCATTTCCAGATATGTAGTGAGCATCATTATTTGTTATCTGCATGGGATGTTTGTTTTATTGATTGCAACTTATTTCGTAATGTTGCCTTATGGTGGTCTTGCGACATGCGAATAATCTCCCGAAAAAAGATAACTCTTCGACTTTTTTTCCATAGTAGCATCACGGAAAATAGCGTCAAATACATAATATATTGATCCTTCAAACCAAAATTTTTGTTAATTCTGAATTTCGTTAAAACTCCATTGCAAAAACTAATACAAGACATATTGGTTATGGAAAAGCCGTTGTGACTTGGTTATAAAATTCTAATTTCAATATACTTTCATCTCATTGCTTAGTCATCCCCTTCAAGAATAGGAAAAATATAGAGGAAAATTTAGCCTCTCCTCATATGATCCACGTAAATGATGCACCCATACAGTAGATAGGATGTACTGTGATTAAGATAGGTATTGGTGCTATCCGTAAATGTTTTACTCAAGTTACAGATCAGAGATCTCCCTTGCAGACTTACTAGATCTCTGTTCAAGTTATAGCAACTTTCTATCATACTAGTGACTAGAATCTGTTACTGCATCTTCCTTTTAACTGTCTCGTGTCCCCTCAAATTTTCATTCCCATGATTATGCTCGCTGGATGATGACTGAAAGCTCGGGATAAACTTTTTCTTTTCAAAACATCGTGGCTTTGTTTTCAATCTGTCCTCGGGTGTTATTACCTCTGAAACAATCAATTTTATCATACTACTTTTTAATTTCATATCGGTAAGAAAAGACATCGGAATAAATATTTCAGTACTGATAATTCTCAATCTAGAGTGTCATTGATCAATCACAAGCCAAGCCGTCATTAACGCTTAAACCAGTGTCGTTCAGATTGCAAAAATATTATGATTAACTTATTGGTTATATTATATGCAAATATAATCGTTGTTGTTTTGTAATACTTGTATCTATCTACTATGACTGAAAATCTGACACGCGGACGAATAGGAAGTTTTTAACAAAAAAGTAGTGCTCACTTTAATGGAATTTATTGGAATAATGTTGAAAAGACGTACTTCAAAGAATTCATCAAAATAGTGTAATCGACTAATTCTAGGGTTTATTATTATATAAATCAGCAGAAATTATGTTATTGCTTAATTTCAGTTCTTTTTCAAACTTAGCTTCTATGTATTTTGATAGTTCTGCAATAATCATGTTGTAGACTTAATAGTCTACTTATTGTCCTTTCAGTTCTTTTTCAAACTTAGCTTCTATGTATTTTGATAGTTCTGCAATAATCATGATGTAGACTTTATAGTCTACTTATTGTCCTTCGAACGTTGTTCATTTAATTAGCTTTCGATGAAGCTTGTAGGCTTGATCGATTGTATTAACTCAGATTTTTATGTTGTTATCAATGATGAGCCTCATCTTTGATGCTTTTGCCAAACTATAATAAATTTCGATGAGATTGCAAAAAATTAAACTAACCCGGCTAATTTCAAATCGTTCAACATGGTCAAATGTAGACAAACATTAACTTGCATTTTGCATGTAATTCCAACTTCTTGAGCGACGCCTTTCCAATGTCCTTTACTTTCAGTTTGGAGACACCAATGTATTATCTCCTTCCAAATTATTGGAACACATTCGGCAAAGAGTGGATTCATTGATCAATGCGGTGATCGGAGAGGAGAACGTCCTCAGCGTAAACGGCCTGCTGATAATTTCCACACAATCTCATGGAGAGTTGAGAGTTCCAATGAATCGTCTTCATCTGAACAATCCTTTGAACTCAGCATGCAGTGAGAATGGGCTATTCACAGCAGATGTAGATATCAACTCTAACAAGAACAGAAGGAAGAACGCCAAACCAGTGAAGATCGAACCAGTTGATGACTTCCAGGTGGCAGGAATGGACATGAGTATGCGATCATCAGACACGGCCAGTAGTAAATCATTCTCCAGTCCCTGCCAAGACTCTCCCTTAGATCTATGCTTGAATTCGAAACCGAGATCTTCCAAACTTGATGCTTTATTTACCGATAAATGGCATGACATCATTACTTCACCTCCCATCCAGACCATGTCGACTCCGCTGCCGTTTCCATTCTCATTTCTTCCCATTTTCAATCCGAATGTGACCGATCCGCTGACCGCTGCAATTCATCAACCGGTGCCTCCTCTCAATCCTGAACTGATTGCCTCTCAGCTGATGCGAAGTTCCGTCAAAATCCCTGCGACGTCGACAGCGGCTGTCTCTACCGCATTTTCGAATAGTAAATTGATTAATAATGGGAAATCAAAGCGAATTCGAAATGTCGGTAACTACGGCTCTGGTATTCGATCTCGAAGAAATGGATCAAGCAAATCATTCAGGTGCAATCAATGCTCAACTACTTTCCCTTCCTTAGCTGTTTTATCCAAGCATACGTACAGTGCCCACAGCGCCTTCCGATGCATGATTTGTGGCTCGAATTTCACTCAGCGGTCGAACTTACAGCGTCATTCTCTCAAGCACGTTGGATTCAAGCCTTTTACTTGCAACATTTGTGGACGAGAATATTATAGGAAAGACCATTTAGTACGTCATATCGAACTGACGCATCCAGGCCATGATCCCAGAACAAACATCACTTCTAAATTGTCATCTTCTGAATCTCTGGACTTTTTGGACCGGAGAGAAGCCCAACTGTGTCTTCAATCTCTCTCAAGTCCTACTAACAGCTCCAGTAATGAAGAGCCGATGGAGGGCATCGATAACGAGGAAGCTTCGTGTCTCTCCCCACCTCATTCCAATGAAGTAAATAATGACATTCACACTGAACATGACTTTGATTCAAAAACTGAAATTGTTAACGTTTGTTCGTAATAAAAACGTGAAGAATATTTATTCTTGTGCATATCATCCTCAACTCTGCTCTTTGTCTGATCAGCTATTTGCTCAGAAGATATACTTGTTTTCTTATGTTTAATCGTGAAATTTTCTGACATAGTAATTGATTAGATTCCCATGCAATGCATTGTTTTGTCTTGATTTTTGCCAAGACAACGATTATATACAAGTAAAATTTTCATTTTTGTTCCGTGTTATTCTGTGTATAAATTTAAATGTTGTTAAGAATGATTTGTTTGTACACTTATTGCAATTTTGAAAGTTTTCTATTGTTCGCAGGTAGCCCAGCAGCCTCAGTTGTTATGTAGCTTTATCAATCGGATGCCTTTATATGGAAACATGCATATTTTCTACATTTAGATGCATTTTGCATGATACACAGATGTTTTCATATGTATTTCAATTGTACTTTACTGTATCGATCACAGACTATTATACTTGTTACAGTGCCCAGGACTCTGCAGTTTAGCTTATTGGATTGTTTTCCATTCTGATATTGATTATTCATATTCCTGTCTTTATAATTCAGGATAAAATTGTGATGCTACTTTAGTCGTTTTATTCGAATTTCTAACTCTCTCGGCAATATCGTACAACAGTCTAAATCTTTTCAATTATAGCGACCTCCTTCATAAATTTGACCAGGCCATGTTTATCTAGGTGGTTGTTTAGAACGGGAATACGCAGTTTACCTTTGCATTTGGCCTACAGTACAATGTGCAGCCTACTCTTAAAATTATGCGACTGATCGAGGGATTGCTGGTTGACAGCATAAAGCATCAAGAAGAATAGTCTCCCTCACGATTAAAAAAGCGTCATGCTTAGCTTTGGGTATACGTAGACCTGGTTTAAACTGGCCGTGTCCGTCAAATTGATTGTTGTTTGCATAATTTTATCAGAAGTTAAATATTCAAAATGCGAACAGAAGTAGGCTGAGCTTGTATTTTGATCTAAAAGGATCAGTCGTGATATTCGCTGCTGGAATTTCTGCATTGCGGGAAAAACAGATCTCCTGCGGGAATACATGGAAGAAATTAGGGGGCTTCGCGATTTTTTTAATGAATTTATCACCCTCTTGGCCTCTTCCACCTCTTCCAAAATCAAAAAAGCGCTTCTGACAAATAAACTCATCCAAGAAATAAACGGAATGTCCCGGTTTGTTGCCAGATAGGCTCGCAGAATGAGAGAGGCAAAAGGCATTCTGTTCACTACTTCGTCTATCCGCTTAATCTCTAAAAAAATCGATGGTCTTCAATGGTGTCTGGTGCCCATTGTTTATTATTATTACATGAAAATGACTGACGCAGCCCAAGCATCAAACCAAAAAAATACGTAGAATGTTGCGTTTCTTGTGGACGTTAGTACCTGTTGTACACGCTTATAATATTTTTTTGTTCTTTATCATAGGCTGCAAGTGTCAGCCTTCTTTTCAATCTGACTGCAAGTCTTCGGCAGCATGGAAATCTGTTGTTTTGACCTCTTGCGTATCTGTAGGTACGTACTCTTGATTTTTGAAGCAATATACACTGTACACTTCGATCGGGCCAATAGATGACTTCAATTTCTCTTTTTTAATTTCATATATTGATAGCGTGGTAGTTAGGTGCTACAACCAGTTTGATAGACATGTTTGACGAATGGAAGTTTTGATCTACACGTGCGTCATAAGATTGTCGTTTACAAAGAGGCATAGGCCTACACTGTGAAAGACTCGTAAAGGGCAGTAGGCCCTCAAGTAACAGCGTAATAGTTGGACTCATGGATGCCTAGATACCGTATTTAGGCATCCGTGTAGGGACTATAAGGGAAAATATTTTGGATTGTCACATCTTCGTAAAAAACGTAAAAATAGCCTTTTTTTAATGAACGCGGGATTTTTTTCGGCCTGCGGGAGAAATTTGGTTTTAAGAGATATCAACACTGAAAAGGATGAAAGCTTGCACTTGTTTCTGGTAGCTTTACTTACATTCTGCATGTAGTCATGTTAAACCTACCAGATTTGAATCATACTCCTCATTCAATATCAATGGCTCTCGCATCGTCATCATTACACATGCAGGCCTATATTGCTTTGTCAGAAGGCAACCTTAATGCTGTTGAACGCGGAAATTAATGCTAAATTGACTGCGGAAGTGATTAAATTGCCGATGCTATTTAAACTAAGGTGGGTGAGGTGAATAAGGCCCACCTAACAGACTTAGAGCTCTACAGTCTTGAATTTTTGATTAAATACTACGAATTCAAATTATCTATTTCTGGTGCAGTTGACATGTGTGAGAAGTTCATGTCGATTATTGCGAAACTTCTGGTGTACGAGCAAAGTGTGTTACCGACACGTGTAAGTAATAAGGCCCACTTTTGTTTTTATTTAATGTATTCAATTTACGTAGCTTATAAGTCATTCCTAATATCTGGCTTTATACAATGGATTGTATTCACCTTTTGGTACGCAAATTGGTATAATGAGGTTAGATCTAAGATGTTCTTGTAATTCAGAGGACTTAAGTTAGGCCCCTATGTAAAAAAGAAAAACCAAAATTGTTCATTCAAATACATCGACTTTTATTGAAAAACCAAAGATATTTTTAACACGAGGAAAAAATAACTATAAGATGGAAACCTTGTATTTGGTATTGTATAATCTCTCTATGATATTATCAGTCATAAACACACTTCTACAATGGAACAGTCAGAACAAACAAATAGGAACTCATCTTCGTCAGTCGTCACCCAAGACTTAAACCAACACAATCTTTGTGTACCCAATCAGTCATCACATGCTATACTCTGGCTCATTGGATTATGTAACTTTTCATCCTCCTCACAAATTTTGCAATCCCACGATTTATTGCCAGCTTGCTCATTTCTACAACTAAGCTTGGGCCTACTGTTTTGCTTCTTGGATAGAACAGGTGCTTGCTTAAAGCGCTTTTTATTAGTAAAAAGTTCTTTTGTAAGTAGTTAATTGTGCTTTCAAGACCGCGCTTACGTCTACGAGGATCTGACTTTCGCTGGATTTTCGGAGTATACTGTGATAGGCCCGGGCCTTATTGGCTACATTGACATCGTTTTATAATCAGTGTTTTTTCGTACTTTCCCGAACTCAAAAATCAAACTACTACCCTGTGGGAACGAATCTTGCGAAAAACTGGCGGATGTCAGCAGCAGAATATCATGCTACAGTTCAGTCATATTTGCGGCATATTCGCTGGCGAAGTTCGCCGGCGACAATTTGCGCTCTATGCCACCTTTTACTTTTGACTTTCTCTCTTATTTTCTTTAGTAATCCGCCTCTACAGCCGAGGCTCTATTTTCTCCCTCACCTCCTCACCTTCCCCCACATCTGGCTAATCTATCTAAGAAATTAGTGCAGACTATCATTCTTTGATAATGATAAGAATATAGAGAATCTGCTTATATCAATTTTCATAACATCTCTTGACATTCAATAATTTACAACAATGACAAATATTTGAATAATATCATAGCATTTGCTGCGACATTTATGGAAGATAAATACTTTTTTAGTTTAAGCCTTCGTGAATTAAAAAAGATCCCTTTTTATCAGATCAGACTAGGTATACAATATATTTTCATGTGACGGTAATATACGAACATTGCTACTTACCTCTAATTAGTTGCTACAATATCCACGATTTCGCCGGTTGGCGAAAAATCAGCTCGCATTAGTAAACAAATATCTAGCAACTTTTTCGCCACCTGTCGTTTTTTAATTTTACACATGTTTTTGGATAGATGATGACCATTTTCGCATGCGGAGATAGTTTTTACACGAAAATGAACCTTTAAAAAATTATCCACAAAATCGCTACCTCGCCAGATAATCTGTTGATATTAGCAAGATGCGTTCCCACAGGGTATATAAGGTCATAGAGAGGATACGCCAGAGATAATTTTCCATGAGCTCATCTACACCAATATTTTGTGTCATGAAATCCTTGAACAAATTATGAAGAGCAAATACTAGATCAAAGAAGAAATTTCAATGTACTTTTTTTGAGATGCTGTAGAATCTGATCCACTGGACCAAAATCGATAAAACTTTTGACACTTATTTGAAATTAGATATATTTTCATTTCTTTTTTGTTGCGCTTAAATTCGTTAAGCAGTTTTCGAGATCTAGCAAGTGGGCCTTATTCCACTAATCCACAGATCTTGCGAAAAATAGCCCTAACTTGCGGAAGACACCTGCGATTATGCTGAACTTTTCTTGTAAGACTTTTAAGATTCTTAGCATTTTTACAAGTCTGTTCAGATCATGAAGCAGATCAGTAAGATCAAGCGCAAGAGATTTGTAAATTGGGTAAGACCGTATAGATTTTATGCACGTCGCGGTCTCAAGATCTCATGGAAGGATTGTAGGCGAAATAATGATGCTCTATCCCAGCGCATAGTAACCTAGTAGACCGTTCCTCTAAAGCCGAATAGCTACAAAATACCATAAATTTCACTTACTTCAGCCTTTCCTGCTACAGGTGTTGAACAGTCCAATAAGTCAACTGACTCCCAGATCATACCGTTAAATATTTCAATCAGCATGACACAGGAATCCACTGACTATCGGTATATATAGATCATTGAAACTATATAATCACCACGCTGAAACGAAACAAATACTTTCTTGAGGGCTTGTATAAAGAAAATTGACAAAATTTGATAAAAATGAATGACATTCAACTTCAAGCAACGTAACTTTGAAGCCAGTGGATAAGATACGCAACCGAACTCACTAACGAATTAGAGGCAATGCAAAGAAATCTGAAAATGAACGGATTCAGAAACTCACGTTAGCTCATCCCATGTCTCCGTGAAGTCCTTCAGAGATCCAAGTCATAGCGTCAATCATAGCGTATCCACTGAAAGTATTTGAATTGAAATTGTCATAGGATAAACAAGATGTGATTCAGAACATCCTCACATACCAAGATGAATTCATAAAATAGTCCAACACTAGGCCTGCTGACAGATCTGAAAGTAGTGAATCATATTCAAAATTTGATAGCTATAATTTCAAGACACAATTAATCAAACTCGCAATTGTCCAAGTTTTCCATTTTAGCTTCAGAGATTCATTTCGTAATTTCGGAAGACATACGGTATCAAAGGACGTGAGACGGATAAAGTAGAGCAATACCGAAAAATACCTGTATGACTGAATATTTGTTTACACATTGATGAGAATGAGTTTTGTATAATTGACATAATATAACCTCAATTGAGCAGGTTCTGAAACGCATCAATAGCGTTTTTCTTCCCAGTTTCCAATTATTTCAAAGCATGTCTGGTCGAATTTATGACATTCAATTCATAACAATTTGACAAATAGAATAGAAGTTGTCAAAGGATATATCAATCAAGACACGAATGATTTTCATCTTTTTATAATTCTTCTTTATTCGAATGTGTCCTATCTTCCAAAACACATGTTGATTAATTGCCTTTGATTAATTAAAATAATAAAATAAGATAACTTGAAAAAAGATAGCGGCATGTAAACTTACATTTCCAAATTGAAGTGTTCGTGAAATCAGCTAAGACAAACCTTTTCCATGTACTGGCTATCCTTCGACTAAAACTTGCGTTAACTTAATTAAGCCTATTCCAGAAAGTGTGATATTCTCGTTGCTGAATAAAGCATATTAAATAATAAGTACTAAAACATAGCCTTCAACACAAAAAATATTTCTCACTTTTGTGCGTTGAAAGACTTATTTTAATTACAATTTAGGCCTATCTGTTGTGTCGGTGATGCTTCGTTCTATTTTCAGCAATCTTGTGCGTCTTTCAGGACAATAATCTTCTCGTGTTTATTTAGCAGACTGAATACAGTACACTACTCATAAAATTTGCAAGTAGAAGAATAATATACTATTTTATGGACAGCTCTGTAATACTGCATTATCTCATGTGATTCGAATTTCAGACATTTTCAATAAAGAACACGATAAATCCATTTGTCTGTGAGGATGGACGCTTGTTTTCAATACGCTGACTGTAGGAAGACTCAGCCCTACAGAACCCCAATACAACAAATTATTCAGTTCCAATTTTAATCTTTCTTAACTGTCTGCACTGACGTATAAAAAATAAACAACAATACGATATTCAGAGTGCATCAATCACATACATAGGTGTAGTAACAATCAAACTGCATGCCAACTATCCAGAAATAAAGAGAATATATGACCTCCTCTATCAGAATGTCAAATTCCCGTATTGGTTTGCATCAAGCATAGAATTTGACGACAGTCTCTCTTGATTTCTGGCTAGTTAGCAGTTCAGTGACCGCATAATTGTGTTAATGCCACTAGTTATTCAAATTTAGCATGTTCTGCTTTTTGACTTGTAAACGATCACGAGTAATTAATAATTAGCGATTAATTTTCCGCTTATTTAGCAAATTGAGGACAGTTTTCGAATGGATGGCTTAGAATTTGCTTTTACTTACATGGATTTATTTTTGCTACTCACGTTTGAATTCGGTGATGACTATTCTGAAAAAGCAAAATCCAAGATGGAATAGGCCTATTATCCTCAACAGGAATACACGGCGGTAGCCTTCCATCACGAAGACGAAGACGTAAACGAGACAGAAACACATATGCACTGTGGAAATCGGGAACTCAACTGCTGACACACGCCAGGACATCACATTAAGTTGAAGACGTTGTTGGACTCGCCTTCATGAATCATGCGCTATTCGTTGTCTTGAGACCAGTCATTATATTAGGCTATTACCATTTTTATTATTAACTTAAGTCGTTGCTTGTTAATGAAAACTAATTTGATGATTGTAGCAAGCCTCTAAAGGCCACACCGTTATCCAAAAAACCCGTTCAACGGATCCAGGATAACCAGCATAGATAGAACCTGAATTTGAAGTCGGAGCCTTTCACATCAGTGTCGTGGAGCCGGAGCCGATGAGATAACGCATCGGCTCCACAGCCCTGTTACAGACATCAAGATAAATTAGAGTGAAATCAAACTTCGGAGTAAATTATGAATGAGATGATATCTATACTTAGTGATGAAAATTAAAAAAAATCCGTGGAAAATTATGGAAAATTTTGATTTTTGTGATAGGCCCCATCATTTGAACGCGTCCACTGCCGAGCCAGCTGCGTACCAATAAATTGGGTCTAAAACTCTTGATTTCATCACTATTTCGGTTAAAGCGATCGTAGCAAAACGATTTCCGTCCGCGGATTTTTAAACATTCCTTTGCCACCTGGCTTGTACTAAATTGTTAGCATTTTTAATTATCACACAGACACCGGGATAACGTGAACCTTGCTTTGCAATAGGGTATAATTTTATGTAATGTGAAAGATCTGGAGCAAAAATAATGTACTTCATCTTGGAGTACGAAACGAAAAATACAAAAATTGCGATTTATATATTGCATCATTTTATTGCAATCGTGTAAAATGACAATAAATTACAATTAACGCATAAAATCATATAGGCCCCCTATAAATTGCAATGTTTCCGCAATTTTGTCCGCTAGTGTTATTATAGAGCGTTGATCATAGTGATGCAATTTCTCCATGCACTGATGAACATGTGATGAAGTATAAGCATACAGTCCACGCAGCATTCATGAGCGACCATATTGGAAGATATAAAGACTGCAAACTCGTGAGACATTTGGAAACTAAAGATATCTGTGATGAGTAAAAGAATATCTATGATATCTTCAAACTTATGGCGCATTGTCCATTTCTAGTTCAGATGGTTCAGATAGTTCCAAATCGATTTAGCTGCCCAAATGAATTTCAGATATGGTCCAGATGAATTGGAGATCTCCAGTTGAATTAAAGATCTTTTCAAAGTTGAGCCTGTGACACATCTGAAACTCAGCTAGCGAAATGTGAAATCCATCTAATGTCTGAAATTCATTTGGAAAGATCTGAAATTGACATGGAAAAGGTGCAGTTGGTATCAAGTTCACATACAGGGATGATAGAGAAGTTTTCGGACTTTGAATATTACATAGTCTTTTCAAACGACTATAAAAACTCTCCAAAACAAAGAAAAAACGTCAATTACCGAAAAATAAATTTCAAAATTTTCCGTTTGCATCACTAATACTTATTGTGACTCGCAAAGCATCAGAAAAATGAGCAAGCCTCCTAGAGCGCCGTTTAGGACTACTAAATTTAGAGCACGTGACACGGGAATTCCATTTGGAACCCTTAAGAAGTTTTAGAGCCAATTCACCCACGGACGTCTCGATATGGCTTGCAGGCGTCCGTGCAATTCACCGTATCACAATTCACACGTCTGCATCTTCTAAGGTAGATTAAATATCATTCATAATTATGTGCAAGTGCAAGGCTTGAAACTGTATATATCAATAATCCTTAATTCAAGCAGCCAGTTTCAAGATTCAACGAATAAATAATTTCAAACAGATATTTTCATTTACAGATTTGAAACTTGGTTAACATCTATCTCAAACACAGCATCAGACAATGGGCAATTCATCGGCATCGATACGCGTAACATCATGCAAGCAGGCATAGGCCTATGTTCCAGTTTGAGTTATGGCATGTTGCTCATTGCTAGGTGCATGTTGTTTGATATGAATAAACCAATTAGTATGTATAAATATACTGTATGTGTATGTTTAGCATAAATAACCAAAGTCGCATCTCCTACACACACAAGGAGGAACGTGTCTGAATAGCAGCGCTTGAAGTTGTCGATTGACTGTCCTGCTCAAATCATGATGCAAGATCCACACGACAACTTTCGATAAAAACATCTTGAGGTTTTGCTGATAATCTTGGGAACGACAGGCACAAGAAATGGGATTGTATCTTACGATCGTAAGATTTTTGGCAGAATCGCAAGTATTTCGCAAGATTGTCTAATAGTGTCACCTCACCCACCTTAGTTATAAAATTACTGAACTAATCTCGTCAATTTGAAAATGACTCTAAGAGATCACTTCCAAATTGATGAATTTGTGAATTGTGAGTGTCAATAAAATTTGATCACTTTTGGGAAGAAGGTATTTTATCTGATTCAAAAAAGAAGGAATAGGGCCTACGATGTGATTTATCCTACTGCAATTTTTACTTTCTGTCGTAAGCTAGGCATGGATTTCTTGATATGTCGATGGGACCGAGACGTCTGAGGTAGAAAACATAAGATCATGGTCAAAAATTAAACAAACAAGCACTATTCTAAATGAAAGTTAGCGACTTTGTGAACTCATCAGAAAACAAGCGTCATAGCTTACCAAATTTGAATACTTCAACAAGCAATTAAAACTTGAGATATTTTTGTCAACTTGAGCAGGCCTGATTTGAACAAAATGATTGCATAACACACATGTCTAATTCTTTCCATGAAAAAAATAACGAACTATGAAAAAATATAGACATGATGTCTCTTCACTCTATAAATTTGTTCCATTAAAAAAGGCAAAAAGGACAAGTTGTCATTGAATCTAAGCATGAGATTCGTCAAAATTCCTGTCAATTAGCTTCTTTCATTAAAAATGCTCCATCGTTTTAAGTAGACTACATGTAAGTAAAAATATATAGACTGGAATTTCAATCGTATTTCAAGATGGGTCCTCTTTTCGGGGACTTAATGACCGATGCCGGCAGACACTAGCGAGAGTCAGTTGCTGCTATTGAACGATGTCCCGGAAGCTAGTGGACATATACTGTAATTCTATTTATTTCTAGTTGCCATAGCAGTCATTCAGGCTACTCTATAGTCCTCTTCGAAGGCTTGGTGAAATAGTGGTGTAAGGTCACTCTGAAAGTATTATATTGTACCGCATCGGATCTAGATCAACAGAACGATTTGGATGGATTTTCTGCATAAAGCTGTCAAATTTGTTAACGCACTTTACATTTCGACATAAACATCGCATGCAGACCTTCACAAAAAGTCCTAAGCCAAAGTTGATCAATCCCTCGCATCAACGGATACTACTTGAAATTGAGTCCTCAATCTCATTTCAAGCTTATGAATAGTGAAGTGACAATATGAGAACACACTTGCCGCTAGGAACTACAGAAATTTGAGAAACTTCAGTTCAGTTTGTTCTTCAGTTCAACGGCAATTACTAAAACCCCGACCGCTCAGTTCACACGTTCATCAGTGAACGGCTCGAAATCTTGTACGCTCACTCACTCATTCAAAAGTTCGAACGCACTGCTTTGCACACATTCTTTGCTACACTTGAGTGGGTGAATTTGGCTTGTTTTTTTCGATAAAATAATGAATAACACAAACACAAAAAATGAATTAAAACTACATTTCTATATGTTGTTTTATGCTGTTTCATTATTATTGATCTCATTGGCTTCTTTTCTCAGAAGCAATCGATCATGCATGTCCATGAGATATACAGTTTCAACTTCCTTGTGACTCAACCAAGCACCAAATAAGAAGTTCAAACAAGAGAATCCAAGTAAGCTAAGACGATTTGCAGACAAAGTTTTTAGTATCAGTCTTCCTAAACCTCGATAATCCCATGGAGGAGGCAAGGGGTAAGTTCTTTCAATGTTCACAACTGCATAACAAGCAGTAAATGAGACGGTTGCGCTGGCTGTCAATGTCGACAACATCTGAATGAGGCCTCCTCGCATCGAGTAACACATGGGACATTCATTATTCATCACAATAACAGACTCAGTAACTCCAAAATTGTGGGCCATCGTAGATATCATACCTGTAACGAAAAGTGTTCTGTTATCAGCCACAGGAAAGCTTGCACTTGCAGAAGTGCTTTCAAAGTTAAATTTCAATAATACTAGAAAACCACTATTGTTTAAGCTGTTCCATCGCCTACAATTGGAACCGTAAATATTTGGACGTTTCAAGTTCGAAAGGACACCTTAAGACATACATGCATGACCTTATGGATATTCCTTTTGATGACATACAGTGAACAAAAGTAATGTTGCATATAATCATTCGACACATTAGAAATTACTGCGAGTGTCACAATTGTTGTGACAGTAAAATAACATATGTTCATGACAAACTCGAATCAAAACATTTTAGACATTGTTAGATTGTTGAATGAAAATAGAAACGCTATCCAAAAATATTAAATTGATAAGTATTCATTATTTCATTTCTCTGGTCATTAGACGCCACAACCGGCAACCCGGAGCTTTGATTTGAAGAAAGAGATGATAGAATAGTGCTTTTGGATGAAAAAAATGAAAAGTGAAGAAAAAAAGAAATGAAAATTGAAGCCGAAGACAGAGCTAAATGTCTACCTCAAA
>CAJQUW010004884.1:0-10000 GCA_907163375.1 Prostheceraeus crozeri
GTAAAATGACGTTCCTTGCTGTTCGCCAATGTAAATTAGGCGCTGCACATGCAGTTATGGTTTTCATAGCTATGTCATGCTGCGTTTCAATCACGTGACCGGGCTTGATCACTTGTCTAGCTGCAAACTGCAGAGGACTACCAGTGAAAAAGTAGGCTTAATTATGATTGGTAGCAGGACCAAGTTGAAAATTTGCATCTTAAACCCTGCACAAAAAAATACGCAATGCCATATACATCAAAACACCCTGCATAAAATATCCTGACAACGCTTGCAACCATTATACCCTAACAAACCAATATTACCCCCTGCAAAGCAATCACTAACAAACCCTGCAATAAAACATACACTGCAAATAAAAATTAACAATCCCAAAACCCCCTCACCAGCATAATTCCGAAATCCCTGCAAACATCCATACCCCTACATGTCTTCATGGCACATGTGCCTCCACCAAATTATGTTATCTTCCAAGCGTCAGAGATGGAGAAAAGTAAGGTCGAGAACACCAAAAGCTAGCCCCAAAAACGAAAGGTATTAATTTGCCAATTTTCCTCTGATTTCTGTACAAAGAAAATAGGCCCAGTTTCATCCTTGCTGGCGGGATGCAGCATAACAATTTCCTATTACGTTAATGTTAGATTTCTGAGCTCTGTCGATCGTAGCTTATCAATCAAACGAGCATTATTCTACTTTCATCATGACTGAAAAAAAATTTACCTACCGTACGATGATTGCATGCAACTCCACCAAGGTCATTTTCAGGACATACACATATAATTAGAACAAATTGATATACACAATGTCTTAATCATACAATATTTGGGAGCGTGCAAGACTTCACCGATTACTATAAGCTTGCGGCGACAGTTTATCCACAAGGAAAGCGATTTATCGTCCGTTATTCGTAGTTTTATTTTAGTTCTGCATTGTAGTTATGTCATTGTTGTTGTAAAGTGTCCCACATACAATCAGGACTTATGCAAAGTGGTTACTTACTTACTTTGAATTTATGTGAACAGCATCTATGTTAGACTTCTAGGATTGACTCTATTTCACTGTTTATCGGTAGCTGTCGCGTTTTGTAATGAATGGTTAGAAAGACCGAAACTGTCCTGAAAACTTTGTGTGATATGTAGTTCGCTAATAACTCCATGATAACGTCAAAGTTAACCCTGCAATAACGCTAGTCATGCGCAGACAGCATCATGAATGTGAATAATTTCAACATAGAAGCCTAGCTAGGTCAACAAAATGACTTCTCATTCATAGCATGTACAAGTCGACAATTCTATGTTGCGAGCATTCGGCACTTATGCGAAGCAGAAAAGCCTCCCACTATTTAGTTAGATAGATTCTATATTCCACTGTAGGCTTTGACTATGATTAGTGAGTCCCTTGCTTAAAGTAATGGGGGATTCTGAATACATGCTTTTAAAACATTTAAAAGGTTAGTGGGCGCAAGTACAATACAAAGCCTTCTTTCGGAATGCAAAATACAAATGCATTTAAGCATCCAAGATGTACAGAATTTACATTTCCTTCATTAAGTTAAGAGAATTGCAAACACAGAAACTCGAAAGTTGAGTTTAAAAATGCACTTCAAATACATGTATTGAATCCAAAAGTATTTATTCCAGCGTATGTCGACAACCCATGTACCAAGTGTAGAGATGTACTTTTTCATTTCTACTGAAGAAAACAATTTTTTTCAACAAATATCCTTCACTTTTGAAAGAAATTCATTTCTTCCAGAGGAAATTACCGATTTTGAAAAAATGAAGCACTTTATAGAGATTATTACATCCAACTCGTGTTTGCATGAATACGCTTACTAAAGTAATTAAACTAAACGACACTTTAGCACCTACTAGAAGACCAATCCACGCAAGAAGTTGATTGAATAAACCTGATTGGTGGGGGGGGTGATCCCACCGAAAGGCATTGGCAAATATATTCAAAAAATATATTAAGAAATAATATAATAATATTATATTTTTTGTTATTAATTTTTTATAAAAAAAATAATTATATTATATAATTAATCAATATATATTCTTCATATATTATATCTTAATATATATCTTATTAATATATCTTTAATTAATATATAATTATATTTTTCAAAATAATTATATCAATATATATATATTATGTATATTATTACTATAACAAATTATATAAATTTTAAGAGAATAATAAAAAAAATATATTAAGTACATTAACGAAAAGCTGATATTTTTCTACTTATTTCTGTTCAAAATTTTGATTACATTTTCGTAGGGATAATGTTCTCAAATTACTAATACTAGAGAATTTAGATAGAAATGATATTACAGCATCTAAATAATTTTGCATAATTAAAGTGCTAACTTAAAATTTCAGTTCTGAATGAAATCGTTATGTCGATTGTATTATACATAAATGCTATATATTGAATATATATTGAAATTGTATATTATACAATTTGCAAAAATAAATAAGAATGTTTAGATATTTCTATGAAATAATATATAACAGTATAAAAATAACAAAAGATTCTATGAACATTAGTATGAAAACATGAGGGGGTAATCAAAGATTAAGGCAAATATCTTTTATTGCAAATAATTGCAATCAGTCAATTTATTAATACCAATTTATAATCAAAAATAAATTGATTGTTCTTGCAATATTTTGTTATTCGAAAATTTTTCATAATAATGATTCGTAAAATATTCATATGTTTTAGCCTGCAGGACAATTACCTTTTTACCACTATAATTTCAGACTCCTGCTTTACATATCATGGACATAATTACGATGGAAGGTGCCATAAAATGTCGCTTTTTGAAGCTAGATGCAAATGCAATTTTTCAGGAGTAAATGAAGGAAGTCAGTAAATGTTGTTACTCATTTATATTTTTAGCAAAAAAGCCTTGATTAGGAACAATTTTCAATATATTTTACGAATGCGAATAAGCAAATAAGAATGGTCCTGTTCTTGCTCTTAAAATGATAACATTTCTTTGACTTCATGCTTATTCTCTAAATAAACAACAATACTCGTGAAAAACAGAAATTGACATGTTCCATTTTTTAGTGCCTTAGTTCCAATTCTAATTGTAAGCGTAAAGAGTTCCTTTTCTTCACACTGACCTTTCTTTGCAGGCCCATATACTAATAATGAATAAAAATAAATTGGTTTGTTTAAAGTAATTATTTTTTCACAACTAATTGGTTTTAGCAGAAATATTTTTTTATCAATTTATGATTACCTGCTTGTCATGGTCTCTGTCATTAATTCAAGTATGAGGAAGTCTTCTCAAAAGGCTTTACATGCTCTGAATAATTCAGTACACTTGTTCACAAGTAAGACTTCTAATTAAAGCTCAATATTTCTTTAGATTTCTTAATTTCCTTTTCAGATAGCTTCCAAAAAGATGTCAGAGAAATAGGACAGCCAATTAGCAACAGCTGATCAAAGCATGTTTCTGTCACTTCTCGCATCTATCGAGTTCATCATTCAAAGTTTCCCCGTCTTACATGAACCCTCTCGTCCTTTTTGTTTATAATTCTATCTCGTTAGCGAGAACGACTCAGGAAATTGAATTAATAAGTTGTATATCGATGGTTGCATCGCACATCATAATAGCCAACGTTTCATCCCATAATAAAAGTGACGTAACGTGCTACCAGCGCATGAGTCACTCGTCGTAGGCACACCACTAGAGATAATTGCTAGAGTATTCGCTCCTGTTTTATTGAAGACAGAAGTTGATTAATGAAATCACATCACACAAATTAATTTACAGCTGCTCACAATTCTCAATTCTTCTCTTAATCGCAAACACTCGAGCAGGCATGCTTTCACACTTCGAATTTCTGAAGAGACAATTACCTTATTATTTCTAGTACTTTCGATCACTACAAATCGACCGCACGAGGAGCGGGAATGGAATGTCGCCTGAGGCACTTATTTAGAATAGGAGAATATGATAAATGCGTCACGGTGTTCCCGGCCGAGAGTTAGTTGACAAAAAAATCACCGGAGAAGCTGTTGATGTTTTTTGAAAGTGCATACCCCCAGTACTTGAAATAGGGTAGTCCGCAAAATTAATTTTGGGGGGTTCGTGAATACGGGCGACTTTTTCAAAATGGCGTCGATTTTCACCTTTTTTCGATCCCCCATCGATTTTCATCTATGACATATTGCGAATGAAGTGATGAAATTCAATAAAAACTCAAGCTAAATACTATTGAACGATTTGACAGCAACAGATGTTTATATCTATGCATTGTTGCAACGCAATCACTTTATAAGTAGTGCGATAAGCATGTATATAATCCAACTTTTTAAAGGAGAAAAAAACTGCAAGTCATATGGTTTGACTGAATGTATGATGTCTTTGCACAACTATCACTTTTCTGCCCTTGTCTGATGTCATGTTAACCCAATGACTGAATGTTCAATATCAAAAAGCAGCATTATTCCACAAAATCAGGATGAAGCTCTATTACAATTCCATCCGGTAAATCAATGCAGACAAGGAGTTCAAGACTATGAATGGTGTCACTTTTGCAAACTAGTTGCACTGGCATTGATGGGAATCTAGTAGGTAAGGGAAGCTTCATCTGCCATGGTATTCTTTCAAATACATGTATTTGGCATCATTTCATTGATGAAAATTGCTCCATTTCAGTCATCATTTAACACTTACTGACATGCACATCAATTATGACAAACAAATACTTTCACGTACACTTTACTTGTAGATAAATAATACGAGTCAGATTCTTTCGTCATAGTTCAAGAGATCTCTATGGTTATTTGCTTGCGTTGGGTGAAAATTCATTTCAAATTCATCAGTGGCCGACGATTCAAATTTCAAACAATTTAATCAAATCTTGTCTATCAATTTCTATTATACAGTGTATTGTGTTGTTGATTCTTGTCACTCCGCAATTGATTGTGTGAAATGCCTGCGGAAAGCCGAACCCATGAACAAAACCGTGGCTCTTGTCTGTTTGTTATGTTTTAAACAAAGCAAAAGAACTTCGTCGGATAAATGACAACCACCGCCTGTCTTATACAGAAGCAATGTTTATTGAGAATTCGAACGACGAGGATGCCAGAGCTCCCTTCCCGTTTTGTGTGCACTTGCAGGTCTTGGTTGAGCAAGACGGAGAAGGGCATGGCGAGCAACGAGGCTTCTACACTCCCTATTTTCGATCATTCCCCCCTACTGTACAGGGACGGGCTTGATGGAGGATTCGCTCTACATCCAACAGAGACTGCAGCTGTACTGTTTGCCAAATTGCAACGAGTAATGGACGACGTTTCTTCTGACTCTCGGCGAAAAGCGAGCTCGTGGTCGGCCATCTGTTAATGCCTCTGAGATGAAGTCCACATGTCACAAACCGATGAAGCTATGTATGAAGTGTTTGTGCGTCCGTTGGAAGGGAAGGCAACACCCTTGCTCTCTGACCTCGAAGCTTGACAACCTGGACTGATTTTGGTGAAGACCGACAAAGAAAAGGACCAGTTGTATGTCAAAATGCATTGATCAAAAGTTGTCATTGTCCTTCCTCAAAATCAAATGTTGAGATGAGCCTTGCACGAGATGCTGGCAAAAACCAATGAAGATTATCGTGTCTCCAAAAGCTGCTAAATCGCGGCGATCAGTTGACTGCTGAGTCATGCATCACGAGTGCAAGTTTGCTATGAATTTGAAAGTGTTCGTGGACGGAATAAATTGACACATGCGATCAGAGACATCATGGAGCGACGTCAGTTGAACCTCATATTAGAGATTCCCTCTTTGAAATGGATCATCGACTTGGATGAGTTTTTCAGTCTGAAAATTCTAAGGTTCACACGAATGGAGAATGGCAAAGTGATAGATCACGAGGAAAAACCGGTTGTTGCCTGTCAAGACATTACAACGGACTTGTTGACTACATCATTCATGAGAGAGATTTAAAATGCGAGCTATAAGTACTGGATCAAGATCGGATTGGATGGAGGAGAGAAATTTCCTTAAAAGTAACTTTGTCCGATTTTCTGTGAATGTCCTCAAACAAAAAAGTAAAGTCTGCCTTTCCTTGATTCGGGGTCAAGAAATGTATTATCATCGCGATTGCACCAGCAAATCCAGGAAAATTATTTCAATGTAAAGCCCTTTGGTTGGGAGCTGGAACCAAAATCTGCATAGACGGTTTTCATGTAGCATCCGACCTCAAAATGTGCAATATTGCGCTTGCTCATTATGTCTCACAGCTGCTTGCATCCTTGTTCCTGGTGTAGCACCAACAAACATTCCTTGATGTCCGAGGTGAATCGCGCACTGTGGGTTCACTGAATAAATCATTTTGGTCCTATTTTTGATTCAGAGATCGATGAAAGAGCAAGCCAAAACATCACTCAAATGTCGTGCATCCTAGCTTGATAAAAGGACCGGCTGACTCTCTCATTATTTGCTCATGTACCACCTCCTGAGCTCCACATTCTGATTGGAGCGGTGTGCACCCTCTTCAAAGAAATGGAAAGACAGGTGGTCCGATGCAGATCTGTGTTGAAAGCTTGCAGCAATCGAACTGCAGCATTTTCATGGTGGAACTTTAAATGGCAATGACAGTCGCAAGCTCTTTGAGAAATGTCGATAAGTTGCGAGCCATTTGTCCACTTCATTGTTTGGAATATGGTTGCAACTTTTACGTGCTCTTAACGAAGTCGTTGAATCATGTTTCGGAAATGAGCTTCGGATGATTTTCAAGTATGCTGTGATCGCTTTCATGCTATGTACAAGCGACTTGAAATCACGATCACACCGAAAGTTTCATGCGATCTTTTTTCATGTACCCGAATTTTGTTTGATGATGAACTCCTCCCTTGGGAGATACAGTGAACAAACGCCAGAATCGGTTTCACTACGATTTTCAACAGCACTGTTGAAATTCAAGGATGTCAGAAAGCAACCCCATCTTTTGCTTTGAAAAATTGTTTCGGAGTGTTTGCATGTACAACAGTCGCCCATTTATAGTTTTGAACTCCCTATTTTGCATTGATTTACTCGGATGGAATGTAATAGAGCTTCATCCTGATTTTGTGGAATAATGCGGGTTAGCTTTTTGATATTGAACATTCAGCTCATTGGGTTAACATGACATCAGACAAGGGCAGAAAAGTGATAGTTGTGCAAAGACATCATACATTCAGTCAAACCATATGACTTGCAGTTTTTTTCTCCTTTAAAAAGTTGGATGAGATACATGCTTAGCGCACTACTTATAAAGTGATTGCGTTATGCCAACAATGCAATAGATATAAACATTCTGTTGCTTGTCCAAATAGTTCAATAGTATTTAGCTTGAGTTTTTATTGAATTTCATCACTTCATTCGCAATATGTCATAGATGAAAATCGATGGGGGATCGAAAAAAGGTGAAAATCGACGCCATTTTGAAAAAGTCGCCCGTATTCACGAACCCCCCAAAATTAATTTTGCGGACTACCCTATTTCAAGTACTGGGGGTATGCACTTTCGAAAAACATCAACAGTTTCTCCGGTGATTTTTTTTTCAACTAACTCTCGGCCGGGAACACCGTGGCGTATATCGAACCACGCTTTAGGCTTTTGTGTGCATTCAGGGGTTGCGATACAAAACATAATAAAGTGTTAGGATACGAACATTTAATATTTCAAAGGAAACGATATCAAGTTTGAAATACAAATATTTAGAAGCAGAAATCTCCATGCGTCATGGTGTAGAATTTTCAATCATAGCATTTTACCTTGTGGATGGAGGCATGTAATTGTAATGTATAGGGTTTGAGACTAACTTTAAGCGGCGGAACTCTTTGTTCATTACCGAAAGCAGATTCATCGACATAATTGCGGCGCAAGAAATGATGATTTTGGCATGTAAAACGACACATCGAATTCAGAAACTAATTGGACAATATTTGATTTTTCACATCAACTGTTGTTCTGTCTTTAATTTGGGTTAGTTAGACAATGAAGCAGTGAGAGGCTTGTAGCTAAAATGTTTCAACAATAATTGTTATCCAGTCATTTATAGTAATGACTTAGTCCAAATTAAGTTTCGAACATTGACTTGTCTTTCGATGGAAAATACTGTGAAATAGTCAAAACCTTACACCTTGTACCTTACACTTGTACAACAATTGAGTAAGAAATCTGAGTTTTATCTCATAGACTCCACGACGGAAAAAATTCATGAAAACATGCAATGCTGCGCTACAATAAAAGGAACTTTTATTGAAATCATTCCCAATATGTCTGAACATTATCATGTAAATTTACTATCGTCTTTGCAGTACATAGAATAAATAGCAACACAACACAAGCACACACTGTGTTTGTTGACGTGGAGTCATGGTGATAACAGCTCTGGATTTTTGAATCTATAATTCGTCTCAATGAATATGCTATCATGAAGACACCTGCAGTTACGAGAATCCTTCAAGAACAGAGAGTAAGATAGAAGATGTGGTTAGTTTAGGGCTGTCTGTTTAAATGAAATAACTGGTGCTGAAGTGTTTCAGAAACACATCTTCTACTGAAAAGAATTTGGATTTATTTACTACTAATCATGTAGTTGTCAGTAATATACAGAAGACACGCCATTATGATACGCAAATTGGAGAAGTAGACCGTTTTGTCGATATTTGTGCTGTTAATTGTCTGTTCTGAACAGCCACTTTAGGCTGTCCATTGTCTGATGTGTCTGTGCAAATATCTGATCAAAATGGCTGACATGTTGGCTGTCATTTGGCTGCCGTGTGCATATAGTTTCACTGTGTATTTAAATGCCTCGAAATCACTTGCAAAATTTATTGTCCTGATGTGATAGAGATTGTAACTTCGGCGGCCCTTAGGTCGCAACTTAAGGCATTGTCGACGCTTCAATCAGTCCCTGCCGAGAAAGGAAGCACCTGTTGAATCAAGTGACTCAGAATTCTTCTCTCCGAGTTAGTGCTCATAAATAATCTCAGGTGAACCAATGCATCGAGGGATGTGCTTCTATTTCTCCATTCAGAGAAGGGGGGAACTTTCAAAAATCCTTCTAACAAGTTGTTTCATGATTATTGCTGAAGTCGAATTTAACTGCAGTTTATGCAATCAAATTCTTGACAACATGATTGATATTGCGGTGTCACACTTAAAAAAACAAGTCACAGAAAAATAGTCATCGATCAAAACAATCCATCCCATCAATAAAACTTTTAGGCATGATCTCGCAACTATGCAGCTTTTTGCTAAATATGAAGCAATAAGAAGTCCAACTGTGTCACACTCGCAAATATTAATCACAGGTAATTAACTTTTGTGTATACATGGAAATCAAGCGGTGAATAAATAAGACGCTCATGTCGTACATATGGTATTTTATGTCGTTGCAATGCCGAAGAGGATATTTGTGTTATTGTAGACATATTGGATTATTAAGTTGCAAAATACAGTAAAAAAACAACTTTCAACATATAATTTGGACTAGTTTTTGATGCTTAAATTCGTCGAAGAAGCGGCTCTGCAGATGAAGATAGGATCCAAGGTGCCAGTTGGCAACTTCATAATTATCCAATAAATCACCAGCAAAATTTGCTCCAAGACAGAGTGTGTGGTCTATTCGCAATGCTTTACCTGTAAATATCATTAAAATATTGCATTAGCATCAGATTTTTACACGATTCAAGGAATAAAATTGTGCTTACACAGCAGTGCTTTATCATTAGTTGAAAATTCAAACACGAACAGCCATCAAAATATGTTAGAAGACCTTGTCATCCTTTGTTAAAATGATTGTGGTTCATTTATCATCGACAGGGTCATTTCATCTAATGCCCATCGTCCCAGATATCAGAAGATATTGCGTCCCTGATAAACCTCAAAGACATCATAGCTTTGATGTCTATGAATAAATTTAGTTAATTTGTGGTTTTTACTATGTATGGATGCAATGATATCTTTACAAACATCCACCCACCTGTCGATGA
>CAJQUW010004884.1:12500-17021 GCA_907163375.1 Prostheceraeus crozeri
ATTTGGATACTACCACAGTGTTAAACAGAACATTAACAGTTAACGGTACAATAAATACAGCATAACACTGACGATGAATCGCGCACTCAAACTCCTGTGCGTATGCCCATAAACATAGACCTGAAGAGCTCAAAGAAACGAATCTTATGAATGTTTTTGAAATAGGATCTGCTCGCTACTATTAGATCATTGACGTACTTTTTGAATGTGTCTTTATTTTAAGCAGTTTTTATGAAATTCTTATACGGTATAAATTCGAAAAATGTTTCCTTTATCAGAATATTGCTTTTAGGAGTGCATACTTTTTCATCGGAGTTCAGTTACATAATGCAGATTGCTCGATAACTACATTCATAAGTAAAGGATGATTGAATAATGCAAGATAGATTTAGTTATAAGTCTTAGAATAAATCACTGTGCAATGCATGCATTCCATCAGTAATTATATGAATAGAACCAATATTCAGTAACATAATGGAAATTTGTCTGTGTCAGCTAAAGGAAGAGAACCAAAAACTGTGGAACAGTGAAAATATGCTAAACTTAAATTCACCGTACTCACACATTAACATTTATCAATTACATATCAGTACACATACAGGCAATGATTTAAGGATATATCGTACGAAAGCAAGGACAAATTTGCATGATATGGTAAGTAGCGCGAAGAATATTTTATTTATAGTGCATAACTTAGATATCTTATGCTGTAGTTTCAAATAGTTTGTTTAATGTTTAAAAAATGATACAGCATTCTGAACAAACAATAGTGAAAAATTCGATCAATTTTGCAACAAGATCTAACAAAGCCATGAGTTTTCTTAAAAGGATTTTTCAAGAGCTTTTACTTATTCTAATATATTCTTATTTCTTGTTATTCTACGCAAAGCTCTTCAATTTAACCAAAATTATTGGGAATACTCGCCTTCAGAGGAGTTAGCTTTTATTAAAAAATGTGGGTGTTATATAAGAGTCGTGACCAAAGTCTCCATTTTTTTTATCGGTTTATTCACAAGCAGATTGGCACATTATTAGATATTTAAGAAATACTGGACATAAGTTGTGTGATTAAGTTTGCATTTTAGAAAACAGGATATTCCTATGTGACATTGAAAAATCAGCTAAGACTGCAGTTGAGTTCAGTTAAAATTCAGTGGCCCGATTCCGAGTCATCAATGTCGCTGATCGAGATTTAAATAGCTCAAAATTACAAAAAAAAGAATAATGCAAAAGTCAATTTGCAATGTCCTATAGCGGTCGACTGCTATTCATGATTTTGTATCGCTGTTGACAGAGAAAAAGGAGAACGATATTTTAATTTATGATGATGCAGCATGGACGTTTTTCGTGTGGTGGAGGACCTGAGAACTACAAAACCACAAATAAAAAAAAAAATACAAAAAAAAAAAAACAATAAACAAACCACCAAAATACAAAACAAAAAGACAAAAAAAATCCACCCCCAAACAAAAAAAAGAACACACAAACAAAAAACAAAAAATAAAACAGAAAAAAAATTACACCAACCAAACTACACAAAACAAAAAAAAAAATAAAACCAAAAAACCTCAAAACTAAAAAATAACAAAAACAACAAACAAAAACAATAACACAAAGCGTAATTGGCCAGAGAAATCATAGACAAGTACTTACTACTGTAGAGTAAGTATATAGTAGGTTGAGTGTCGACTCTAAAGTTGTCATCATACAGTGAAAGTGTTTTATATCATAATATTTTGTGAGAAAAGTTTTTCGCCGTAGATTGCATTTCTGCGGAAAAATACATATGATACTCAATTTTTAAGAAGATAATTTTTTTGCAAATTTTTCCTATGAATAGAAATTGCTTAGCAAGTGTCTTAATTCAACGGAAATTAAGCTGTGATGAAGACAATTACATTGAAGCACATTTATAAAGCAAGTTTTATGGAAAAGTTGAGATTCATATTCTTCTTCTTGAATGAAATTTCAAAGTTTTTAATTTCAATTTTCATCGACATGCTTTATGATTCACTAACTTTATGTTTTTTTTTCATTGAATCTGAATAGAAATGTTGGACATTTGCATGTTTTAAAGTTAATTATGATCATTGTCTTTGGTTATGTTATTTTGCTCTACCAGTGGCAGGGTTGCATGTGATATAGAATTTCTATGATTGCCTCTAGGGAAATTATCTATCATAGACATAAAGACTTATGCATGAAATATAGGACGTGCGTTGCTATATGCATATGCGATATCTAGGATAAAAAAACACAAACCATGGACTTATAGATACATGCAATCAAGAACACAATATTAACACATGCTCATTATGATTGTGATATGATCACTCATAAGAAACTATACTTCATTTCTAAGACTGCTATTCAAAGTAACCCACAGAAAATGCTAATTTATAGACAATACACTCTACAAGGGTTGTCATGACGCGGGTGGATTTGTTAATTACTATTAGTCCTTCTTTATCGCTATCATGATCTGTCAAAATCCGTGTAGATTTCTCCAAAGAGGGTAGATATTTGCATTATAGAGTAGGGATATATAGAAATTATTTGAGAGTTTTAAAAAGTCAAATTTTGACAATCCTAATTACTACAATGAAGACTCTCGTATATAAGTAGTATCAAACAGTTTGTATCAAAGTGGAATGAATATTTGTAATAAGCATCGTGGACTAAGCAACACTTCCCTAAGTGATTATCAGGGATATTATATGACCGCATTATTATGGAAGTATCATTGAAAAAGTCGCGAAGTTTTTCGTGCTTTCTTGTCAGAAATTTCAAGTTTTTAATTCTAATTTTCACCGGCATGATTTTACGATTCACCAAATTCATGCTTCATTTCATGAACCATACAATAGTGATATGGACCATTTATATCTTTCAAGTTAATTGAAATTTCAGTGTCTTTGTTTAGATGATTTTGCCCTGCCAGTGCAGGTAGCCTGTGACAGGATCACGCTTAAGAAAAACACTCGAGGTTGTGCATGAAAGTAATAGGAACTGTCGAATTGCTAAATTAACAGCAATAAAATCTCTATGCTGTGATGACACTGAGTATCTGTTAAAATAACATCTTTTATTCTGCATTGCTGTCATGATCTGTAAACTTTCGCTGTAAGTCTGCCAAAAAAAATTTGCATATCTCACATTTGGTGAAATAACATTGTATTCCCTTGTGTTCATCTAATCAAATCGAAAAGTGCATTACACATTGGGGATTTGATAATGCGGATTTACACTTACTAATTATACTTACTCTATGATTTGGCATATCTCACATTTGTACTGGGGTCTCAATTCGCGTTCATTTGATAAATCGAAACTGTAGGCCTCTAAACACATTTTGGATTTAAATTAATACTGAGTTGTGCTATATCTACTAGACTTACTCTATGGAAAGAATGTCATACATCTTTGCAGTAACTTAGACAAAAAGGTCCGGAGTCTGGAGGACTTAATGTCATGCAGAACATTATTCTGGGGTCTGTTGGTCTTGTTTACTTAGATTAATGATTACTAGGGTTATTGCTGAAAATCTCTGAAACTGGATATGATTATGTCTAGATCTTGCCATGAGTGGTTTTTTAGAAAGCATAAGAATAAATGCAGCTGACAATTTATATTTTTTCATTTCTTTAAAAGAGCATGCAATTCGACGAAAAGAAATCTTATGGAAATGAGAGATTTGTAGTCGATTTTCAAAAGCACATCAAGAAAATTCCAATGATTGTTAAAATGTGATAGAAATGACACAATTTAGGATTTTAAAGCACTGAAACAGTCTCATTTATATATTGTGTGGCATAAATAACATTCGGAAGAAAATTTGCGAATTGCAGAACACAACCATATAACAACAACCAACAACAACAACCCACACATGACACAATACGACTAAAATACATATCACAAAGTATCAGAATACCAACAAACCTTAACAATACAACTGTAAACAATCGTTCCAAAGTTAGGGGTAAATTTAGAAACAATAAAACCGAAATAAATGAAAATATTGAAAGAATGAAATTGAAAGCGACGTGTGTGTTAGTTAGCGCGACACTGCAGCGCATCATTTTTGCTTCGCAAATTTGGTTTTTGAGGAAGCTTATGTTATTTCACCCAAATTTAACCATCATTGCAACGATATCAATGAGACAAGATACAAATTGATGAGAGCAATAGAAATGGCGCTTTCTAAATAATTTACAGTTAAGTTTATCAAAAATGATATCAAATGATCCTTCCGTAACTATTTTTTCATTTATTCAATAAAAGACACGATGAAAATCAGTGGATTCGTTCTTTTGCATGAATTGAGAGTAATCAGATTTTTAATCTTACCAAGTGTCACCTTTTAGTTCCACTAGTGCTTTTTATTTTCACTCACTTTTGATCAGAGCAAAACTTCAAGAATGACTTTTCATAATTTTGTTTTGCATTGTCTGACCATATTGTTTATATTTGAGCTTTTTGACTTCCGAATCTCCAAATTATTTTTGATTGAATAGATAG
>CAJQUW010004885.1:0-29146 GCA_907163375.1 Prostheceraeus crozeri
AAGGGCAAGATGGGTTGCCAACTCATTTCGCCAAGAAAAGTTTCTGTATTCCTTATGGAAGTGTTTGGTGACCGTGTAATTGCACGTTGATTTCCCCACCAGTGTGGCCCAACAGGTTTCCGGATCTTTCCCCATTAGATTTTTACTTGTGGGGTACACTGAAAAACAGGGCATACCTTCATGGTAAGGCAGGCTCCATGGAAGAGTTGAAAAGCCGCTTACGAACGAAGTTGCCTTGTTGGAATTCAGTCAGAACTGATAAATGCTATCTCAAACGTTCTTTACCGAGCGGAAATTGCTGGGTTTGAGGTAAAATGGTGATGTTTTTGAGTATTCAAAATGAATCTTTGTTTGCTTAATATGATCTTATTTGAAATCGCTGTTTTATCTAAAAAAAAATTTGGAAGAGAAAAACATAGTGGAATAACAAAAATTGAATTAATACATTAATACAAATAATAATTAGTGTGCTAATGAACAGAACGGAATTAATAAATTCAGTTAAAAAAATAATTAGTGTGCTAATGTAACAAAATAGATTATCAAATCCATTCCATTGACAACTTAAAGAAGAAAAAATTAGGATCTTAAATAATGATGATGATAATAAATCATCTTAAATAATCAACTCAAGCTATCGCCGTTTACTTTTGTGCACGACTTTTGATCACCCTGTTATATACCTATCAGAATTAGAAGTCTCCACATTATTTCAGGAAAGCATAGCCATCATGACTTAGGGAAAGTATTTGTTATTAATCCTTATATTACAGTCGGTATCTATTAGTATTTTATCCGGGCCAATTTGAAATTTGTTCTCACGATGGAATTCTACTGTCAAGGAAATGATGAACATCTATCTACTGTAAAAATTTACAGCTGTTAGGGATGATAAACTATAAAAATTTGAATTTATAGTCATACTTAGAAAAACTGTTTCGTATCATAGATTATCTGTCAATATTGCTATTCAAACCTGCCGTCCTTCCAGTTTCAAAGACTAGGATGACACCATGCGACCATTACAAATGTATGATATAAGCTTCTTAAAAATCTGCTGAATATGTATCAACAGAATGGCAGTCATAGAGCAAAATTGTTATATTTAGATCAGCGTTTTTTTGCGGTTGTCAAAATTTGTAACATCTGCATGACAAAACTATTAAGTTTTAATGCATGTTTAAAGATTTAATTTATAATTCAATGTTTTCAATATGCATAGGATTAAAACTCATGAAAACGATGAAATTCTTTAAGAATAGTTGACAAATCCTTGCTACAGTTGAAGTAAATAATTTTCAAAACACTCATGCTTTGTTTTTCAGGAGAAAACCGTCGATTTGAGAATTTCAATATTCAGAAAGTGCATTGATTTGATGAATAGACGGCATTTCGCATTCATTTTTCATCTCAATATTTGAGTGAATCTATATCAGACAACATTTTCTATTTTATGGATTGCATGCAAGAAATGTCCAGGATGATCCGGCCGGATAGGGACTCGATGTTCGTGAATATGGACGTATTCTGAGATCCACAGATGCCTTGTTCGCACGATTTAACAATTTTGGTCGGTTCCTGTCCCGTTTTTAATATTTTGTTGTGAACCAGTGTAAGGCACAGAGGTCTGGGAATCGGATTTTTTTTTAATACTGATTCAGGTTGATGATGATCGAGAGAATCTTTTCTACGTAGTCCTGCATTCAACATCATTCTTGTTACTTCTGTTGATGTTGTGATTTCTATAGTTCTTCATTAATGCTTTATTTCTGTAATTTCTTTCATTATGATCATCAATGCTTAAAATGTTGACTTGGCCTATTCAAGCGATCCCATAACTGAATTTAAAGCATCACGATTCTTGGTTTACAAAATGACAAACTATATATGGATAGCGGAATAATAATAATAATCGTATCCGGGTTTTGGAACGTTTCGGGTAACAAGGCAGACTGAAAAATGTGAGACTATATCTGCAAAGTTTGAAATCTGTACGTTCATTTGAAGGTTGAAATTCTTGATAAAATCTCCTGATCTTTATTTACTACGCAGGATGTGTCGAACACGCATGATAATTTTATATTCAAACTGTTTCATATTTGCGTATATTGTGAAGTGAAATCAGCTTTGACACATTTGCATCGGATTTTGACCTCCATATTTTATTTCTTTCATTTTATAGGGTGGTGAGCTTTAATAATCTATGTACCGTGCGGTCCGAGTGCCCTAAATACGGTCACGAGAGTGTGTTGAATTACTTTCAGTTTCCAATTTTCACTCCAACTTTCCAACTTTGTCCAACGTGTGAATATTTATTCTTACTGCCATTATCGGTCTTTCTGAACTGTTTCACTAATCAATTGATTCTTCAAAAGATTCACGAAACTTGCATTGTTATTAGTTTGATTTCATAAATTTCACGATCTAGTATATTTTCCTAATTTTTTTCTATTTTCGACATTTATTTTGATGATTTTGTTCCTTCTGAGTCGCAATTGTGACTGCATTTATTTTTGATTGATTATGACAAATGTTGTATTTGATTTAACATAATACGTTTTTGAATCCATGCATAGTTTTACATTTGACCTGTTCATTCCCTTCACCTAGCGCCTGCGACCCGAAAGGCCTTTAGAATAAATCGACACTTGAAAAGAGAAAATTGGATACAGCATTTTAAATATCAATACGTAAAACAGTTAATTGGTAGTCTCTATAAAAATAGACTTCAAACGTTGTATAGAATGAAATAACAACTAAGTAAACCTTTCATATCATGCTCTCTTAAATTGGAGCTTTCTTCCATGTGGCAGATTTAAATTGATCCAAATTTCACTCATTTTTGTGGAGTATAAAGTGAGAATACAGAGTGCATCGATTTTAGAAGTATTGCACTTGACCCAACCAAGGTCTTCCGGAGGCTCACGCACGAGGTCACTGCGCTCGCTTGACGCTGGTTCTGTACTTAATGAAGCTAAGTTGGGACAATTTTGGATAAATATTATGCTAAAATAGCCCATAAAATGATAATTTAGTCAGCAAATATTGTACAGGATTATTCGAAAAGAAATCATGTGAATTGCGTAATTAAGAAGGCGAATGCATTCACCTCATTTTCGTCAAGAAATTAGAAAATGTATTTCTACATGGCTCCTCCCTGATGACTCCATACATAGCAAACTTAATTTTGGTTTTTTAGGTTTCTAATTTTCACCTTTGTTATTTTTAGTTAGCTTCTCGTCAGGTCCATGACGAACTTGTTACAGTTCATATTTGATAAAAATTAAATCGTTTATAAGTATTAATTTATTTCCCTTACCGTCTTCAGTTGAGTAGACTTGCCTTTATACGTATTTCAGTACCTGCTCTATACTAGAGTAGGTTACTCTATGTTGTCAGTATTAATTCATTGATTCATGACTTTTAATTACCTTATTATTTACAAGATTCTCCACTAGGGTAATTGTTTAACTTTGGCGTCTTCCTTTTCCTGGATCCTTCGAATTTTTTTAACCGTGTCGTGTCTTAATTTGATTTCGAAAGTTTTAATCTGTGGCTCAACCTTTTGCTGTTTGAGCGTCCCGAAATTCGGTTTTGATAGAACTCTCCAAGAGAAAATCTGAAGGTAAAATTATTGAAAAGTAACAGGATCGTTCTCTGCAACATCTGAAGCCTACGTTTCTATTAAATGTCTAGCCCACAGAATTAGATTCATCTGCGCGCGCTTCGGTTTCCTAGAAAGGAAGAATTGTATGTAACCTTAATATCGAAATGGCACATCACAGAATTAGCTCCTTCTCGAATGGATAATTCGTTGTATCGCTTGCTATTGGAATGGCAAACAATAAGCTTCAGCAGAGGACACCAGGGTAGGTGTGCGTGCGGTGATATCACTTTCGCACATACCAAAACACAATCGATACCTGGGTCGATTCAGCGTAATATGGTGGGACTACTAAGATATATAAACTAGTTTTACTATAGTTAGTAAGACTACTATAACTACGGACGTAGGAACTCATGGCAGTGGGGCTGCCAGCAGTAGGGCGGGATTTTCATTGCTGAAATGCATCTACTGTTCCCATGCTTAATTTAGGAGGCTAGATGGCTAATGTTGACGTTGAAATTGTTAAGGCACTATGTACGTATGAATAAAATATGCTTTGGAAAATTAGATTACATGATATATTTTCCATGATAAAATGCAATGACGTATTTTAAAGCTTTGCTTCTTTCTTTCAGACCGTATTTGAGGCAATGCATTGCATAAGAGTCTCTTTGCTTTGTTATTCAGTCCCTTGAAAAATGTGTTGTAGTCGTGACACACATTATCATTGACGGAATTTCGGAAAAAAATAGCATTCGATATCATGCAAAATATTCTACAAACGTGGCGTTTGTATCTCTGCTCAAACTTTCGAAAACTTGCAAAACACACTAAAGAAAAATTGAATACCTCCTCGGATGGGTGTGATAGTTTAACTCGAGGCGCCAGAGTAAGTAAATCACTATGACCTGTGAATGACCAATTAGAAAGTGGAAAATTTTCTTTTATGAATCCCGCAATGTAAAATATCGTCTTCCTTTCGAGATCTGTAACATGTCACAGTTTATGAAAAATATAGTCGATGCTTTCGAATTCATCGTCACTAAGTTCTGAGCTGCAACAATCAATGTTGCTATTACCCGCATGATCACTCGAATCCCGCTCTGATAAAAGCTCAAGGTCTGCAAGAAGACTGAGACGCCGAAGTTTTCCAACAGTAGACTTGTTCGCATGTAATGTGATACAAGCCTCCGAAAATCTGCCGGTCAATTCCGAACTCTCCTTCCAGTGAATCGCTCTGCCATCGTCCCAAAAGAGCAAAAATTGCATGGTCGGAAAGAAGGCTTCGACAAAGATGTACAAATCCCTTCATGGTCTTCGATAGACTGCAAACGGCTTCATTAGTGAGTGACGTGATTCGGAATGAGTGACATGACTCACAGATTTCGGAATGGAAGGATACTGATCGCTGCCATTTTACGGAACATTGGGCCCTTTTGCCACTTCACGTGAACACGGTGAGGCAATTGGTCGTGGTCGAGTGACATGAGCTTTTGGTAGATTTGTAGATTTAAGGTATTTTCCACATGCGAAGTAAAATGTATATCGATTAAACGGGCAGTACGCTCTTTACTATCTTGAACAAGGGGAAGCTACAGTTTTTTGGTGAAATTCGACGCAAGGGAAATACTGCTCAATCGGATGATGGATGAAGAGATGCGTTCGTACGTAAGAGTAATTCGATTTACATTGAATTGCTTTATTTTCTAAAAATATCAATCAAATTCTTCCATTGTGTGACATGACCAGTGAATCATTTGGCATACAAAACATCATCGCTTAGTTTTTCTCAGTTCTGACAGTTATCACGAATATTTTTCACACAAGACGGATGGGTCAAAAAGCGATATAATATTCTGTCGGTAGAATAGGTGAAAGAAATTCCGAAATCATCGAAGGATCAGGACCGTGCTCGAAGCAATCCACCGAACTTTCGATTTCACAAGATAGTTTATCAGACATGATAGCCGTAGAGTGTCCTCCTTGACTGTTTCGATTATATCAATGATATTCATCAAGAAATTTGACAAAATTTTTCCGGTTTCAGTTTATGAATGGGGATAAATCGTATAACAAAAGATGCTCTGGCTAAAATTTGGTCGCACCATAATACCAAACACTACGAGCAAATTTTTTGGCTCATCAGCGGAATATCCAATAACATGACCGCTTCGATATCGAAAAGACGGTTTGACGTAAAATTTCATCCACAAATTATCAGAACACTCTGAAAGCTCCGCTAATGGTTCAAAAACTTTTTCTGCTATTTTTCTGCTTTTTCCAATTTCGATTTTCGAGTCTGTTTATTACCCAAATTCGAGGTCAATGTGGTTCGGATATACCCATGTATCTTGTAATCGACCCTTTGGATAGATGTGGCAAGACAGCAGACATTGATCCAATTTGCGCTGGATCAGTCGGAAACTTGTAGAACTGTCTTTTTCATTTTCAGATTTTTGTTGAATCGAATTCGGTGTCATTTCTGCACACTACCAGTTTCTTGGCTATCTTTTTGATTGTGAAAATGATACAATGACTTTATGCAGTTTCCTATGCTTTATGTAAATAATTCAATGTCACCTAATATGCTATTATATATATAAAGCTTTATGTAACACAATTATGTCACATTATTTAGTATTTCAGTCACCTGAAAAAACGGCCTACGGTGGCGGCCACTGCCAGAGAGTTCTACGTCCCGGTAGCTATATAGATATCTTAGTAGTCCTGGTATATTCAGTGAGCAATGCCGAGGAAGGATGTGAAATATCAAAAAGACTAATTTTCATACAGCCTGATACTTTTTTAAATAATGATCGGATATAGAAGGGTCACTATTATGGAGAAAAACTAGTGGGCAATGATATGAATTCTACGATTCTGAAGGAAAATTTTGGCAATCGAAGCAATTTGCTGGACTACATTATCGCAAAGCGGGCACGACTTTTTTCCTTCTCTGTAAGGTATAAGGAATTCCTTTTTTCCCACTTAAAAGGCTCCGCGAATGTGCCGTCCACTTTCGCATTAATCACACTTCTAGCAAAACCGAAGCAGATAAAAAAATATTTTAATTCTGCGGTCTAACCTGAAAATCAATTGACTCTACCGCTTTTGATTGAAGCCTAGGCTTAGACATTGCCCTTCAAACGGGACGATTTAATCGATGTCACGATAAGAGATTCTATCAGTGGCGGCTTTAACGATCATGTTCCTTCATGTCAGCATGACAAGGTATTTTCCTCCTCACTAAATCGACGTTATCAACCATAGAAAGTTAAAGCTTTGCATAAATAAAAAAACTTTCAACAACATTCAAATGTTTTTTTCTCAGATTTTATTTACTATGTTTACTGAGGTCATACGCAAATAGGATTATTATGTTGTAAAGATTAATCTAAAAGAAATTCAAGGGGAAAGCGAATCATCGGCAATACGTTCTATTTCGTCTTGGATTTTTTTAAGTTTGTTTGTTTATTATTTTAGATTGTTATTTATTTTTTTTTATTTTTTTAATAATTTTTATATTTATTAATTTTATATATTTTTATAATAATAATATTTATATTATTTATTATTAATTATATTATTTTTTATAAATTAAAATTTTTAAATTTTTTTTATTATAATTAATTTTTTAAATCATATTATTTATTTTATTTTAATAATATAATTAATTTTTATATTAATTTTAAATTATAAATATTTTTTTTATTTTTTTATATTTTTTATTATTTAATTAAATGATTTTTTTTTTGTTAAATAATTTATAATAATTTTTCATTTTTTTATATATTTATTATATTTATTAATTATATATTATTTATTATTTATTAATTTAATAATATGTTTTTATAAATTATTTTTTTTTTTTTGTATAAATAATATTTTTTTTTTTATATTATTTATATTTTATTTATTTTTTTATTTTTTTTATTTTTATTGTTTTTATATTATATTATTATTTTTTTCTATTATATTAATTTATTATTATTATTTTTTATTATTGATATTTAATTTTTTATTATTTTTTTATTATTTTTTATAGGTATATTAATATTTTTTTTTTAATAATTTTATTATAATTTTTTTTTTTTTTTTTTTTTTTAATAATTTTTTTATTTTTAAATTATTAATTTTTAATTTATATTTTTTTTATTTATAATATTATAATTTTTTAATTTTATTTATATTTTTTTATTTATATTTATTATCTAATTAATTATTTTATAAATATAAATATTAATTTTTTTTTTTTAATTATATAAATAAAATAAAATATAATTTAATAATTTATTTATTTTATTTTTTATATTAGAAATATTTTAATATTAAATTGTTAATATATAATAATTTATTTTTTAATAATAAAATATATAAAATTATAAAAAATTATTTAATTTTTTTAAAATTCAAATAATTTAATTTATTTTTATGTTTTATATTATTGTTAAATTTATTTTTTTAATTTTTTTTTTTAATTAATATTAATTTTTTAAAATAAAAATTTTTTTTTATTAATATTATTTATATTTTTTAATATTCATATTAATTTTTTATATTATTTTATTTTTTAATTATTTATATTTTTATTATATATTATTAAATTTAAGTAATTATATATTTATTATGATTAAATAATTTTTATTAAAAAATATTTTTTTTTTTATTATAATATTTTTATTTTTTATTTCAATTTAATATTTATATATGAATTAATAAATTAAATTAAATTTAATTTAAATTAATTTTATTTATGATTTATATATTATTTATAATATTTTATTTTATTTTAATTTTTTTTTTTTAATTAATAATAATATTAAAATTAATTTTTTTTTTATTTTTTTTTTTTTTTTTTTTTTTAAATTATATATTTTTTATTAATTATAAATAATATTAATATATTTTTAATTTTTATTTAATTTTAATTAAATTTTTTTTTATATTTATTATTGTATTATAAAAAATTTAATAATTTTATTATTAAAATTTTTTTAATAATAAAATATTAATTTTTTTAAAAATAAAAATGCAGATGACAAAAGTCACACTCCATCTCTGCCATGGTCGAGAAGCAAAGTTACAGTATAGCTCCTCTCACCGACAAAACGGTAGCTGATTGGGACGACATCTTCTGTTATCGGTGTTAGTGTGATGTTCTCGAGTTTCTTAGACATGAATTCCTTCCTTTTATTCAATGGCATTTGCCCCTTGCCATTGATTTGATTGTGAGTTTTGTGATATACCTATGTTGAGTTTTTATTGAATTATACGTAAGTCGGCTTCAAATGACATGAAATTGTTTATCACGATGAAAACTTTGAAAAGACAATTGAATTAATTAAGAAACTTATCAAAGTTCCTTATTTTCTGAGGATTTACAAAGAGATTTTGCCCGAAGTTGTGAAAAACTATTAAAACTGTACTTGACATATCTTAAGTATTGTTAATTATTTAGTATTTGAGGTTAGGATAGCCACGAATCAACCAGGACAAAAAGACATCCGATCGCAAGAAAGCATTGAATTCAAGTAATCAAAATGATCGTGGGGGACAGATATTATGATTTATTGAAATAATGAACCAATTCTCTGAGAAAAAATAATTGACCTTTAAATAATTGGTACTTCTTCTCCCCCCCCCCACCATTGCTGTTGTTGAACATCCCGGAAGTGTCGCATCGTCAATGATCTTCTCTTGCCTCCTACAGGCATCTCACTAACGTCGCATAGCGTTGTTTGAGTGTGTAAATACTCCGTTTATCTGATTGTAGAACATTTACAGCCTCAGAATTAGACAACTGGTTAATCAGCTTGTCCTGTAGACAACAATCACACGAAGTTCCATGATCACTAGCTGTACCTTATATTCTAACTGAGTATCCAAGGGATCCTATCCTTCATCCCAGGATTCAAAGTAAGACTTCTCAGTCGTGTTGTGAGTGTCACCTCAGTGACAGATGAAGTCTATTCTCAATAAACCTAATGTGAACTAACTGGGGATGAAATTGGTGACGATTGTGGATAACTTTGAAAAACGTGGGGGGGGGGGAGAGGGAGAATAGATGTACCAAATAATTTCTTCAGAAGACTTGTTCTCGTTCTTAACAATTTATTTGAGCAAGTCCTTTCGAATGATGTGATTATGGTCATGCGAAAGGTTCGCCCAATAAATTGCTTTATTTTTTAATAATTATTTGCTGTAATTATCTTTACTATTACCCTAACCAAATAAGTTATTTGGGGCTAGAGTCAAGACATTCTGATGTGTAAGTCAAAAAAGCAATGAGTAAGCAGCAGGTCCAAAGCAGAATTAGTAAATGTTTAGTTCGTATTAACCCGTTGTTGTAAAATACGTTTGCATATCCACTGAGGGAGGTCCTTTGCTGATTAATGCTTTGATTCGATGGAGAATGTCTGCTGGTTACAGGAGCAAGACAAGAAGCAAAATTACCTGTAGATACTAGTCTATGAACAACTTTAGACAAAAGTGGTTTTAATATTCATACACAGTGCTAATACAGATGTAAGCAGAAATGTCTTTCTTCTGATTTCTGATGAAATATATATTTTCACACCGCATTGTGATCATTCAACTTAGGAAGAACGATAGTTATGACCATAGGGTATATAAAGGTTAAGGCATTGTCGCAAAAGAGGTGCAATTTGTAGCAGGAATGTTGTAGCTCGTGTGCATTTGACATATTTTCATACTCTCCTGAAGTTTCCGCCTTATTTGAATGCTACTTATCAAAAAGCAAAATCAGCTAGCCCCCGATAGCCAATTATTGCTGAGAAGAGTCTAAAGCCAGAAAAATATTTGGGCACAGATAATTTCCGATCTTGTAGTGAAATACTGTCTTAGTACAATTGTGAAAATCTTAACATGTTACCATACTTGGGGTGTCATTACCCATTAAGATACGTAATTGATTACAATTATTGCTTACTGGGCTCAGTTTTTACAATTACCACCTCAATATGCAGTGGTTTAGCCCTCTAATTGCCAGTGTTGCAACACGAAATTTTCTCACCATTTATTTATTCCCGAGACGGTAATATTCTAACGTTGATTACGAATGCGTGCCTGAGAAAAAGAGTCCACTGCCACGGCTTGTAGCGTTGATTTTAAATTACTGCTCTATTTCCTTCTTCTCCTCACAAATTGTGTTTACTCACCTTGCACATCTGCTAGAGGGTTTAAGCTGAATATAGTGCACTGAGATATCGAGAGATTTCTAGGAGTTTGCAAATTACACCGTATTCAACACTTATTCTAAAACTTAAATTCTTTTTTAAGGAATTTAAATCGGGATTTATTTTGGTTTTTGCTCTTTTTTTTTTCCGAGGAAGAATACTATGCTATGAGAAGTGAAATTATAAGTACCTCTTTAAACAGGAACATATTCCATCTAAGATTAACATTCCATTATAAGCCACAACTTTGGCTGATGGTTGTCTTTTATTTTAAAACATTAAAAAATGATGATATCATGCAAGTTACTTCTGGCGCAATTTCAAAATGAAGAACTGGATTACTGGTATTTAATACTAATATGTACAATACAAAGTATACCCCAGTGGTGGGCGTGTACGATAAGATAAAATAACGTCGATAAAGCGACAATATGCGCTTATTAGAGGTCGAAAATTTATAGACGCTTTGTTATCGTTTATCGCAGAGAAATTGGAATTTTTTTTAAAATCCATTTGAAATTTCCCTTTCCCGTGATAAATCTAGTGATGTTTTGAAGAAGAAAACAAAAAAAAACAAAGCTTTTATAGCATTTATTTTACAGCTAGTTTCGTTTTCCCTCCACTTCACGTGATTTTGGATAGACGGAATCGGTGAGTGAGGAGTTTCAATTAGCTTTATCAATTGAATATGGTCTCGGAGACTGAGTTTTGAACTGTTTTTCACAAGTGGTATTTCACTGTCTGAACAAAAACAACGTCAGCACAAGTGCTATCAAATGGGTTCAGTGTTAATGGTCAGAATTGATACATTTATCTCGTTTATTATACACCGCATTGAAGCTACTTTCATAGAGTGGTAGAGTGGAGTAATCCCGTACATGGAGATAATTCAGAACAGACGACATTTTTGGAGATAACGATCTTCTGCATTCCGCAAACGCGCAATTTGATAGGATAAACAATATTACATTTACTCGATACGCCGACAGTGATACGTGGGAATATGCATAGTTGGTGAGTAGGTGTAGTCGTAAAATCTTAGGAAGTATAACGCTAAGAGCTGAATTTTGGGAAGTATAACGCTAAATTTTGGAGCGGCATGTATATACACTAAAAGTCAGCCCAAAAGAAAAGGACTTGTCGCACATGCAATGTTAACTAATGTGCAAGGGTGACAAGTCTTTTGACTTTAGTGTATCAGCTGAAAAAACAAATCGCATATTCGTGCCACTATTGTCCATTAACTAAAACGGACTGTTCGAGAGCTACATAATCGCCCTTTCAGAATCTTCAACCGCTCTCATCCCCTTTCGGCGATTACTTTATCATTGAAGGACTTCCACATGAATCCAAGTAATAATGAAAGCATTTTATTTTTCATTTCATTCTTCTTTTTTATATATGCGTTAATTTGATGACCTTAGGAAGTATAACGCTGATTCGGCCAGAATCTTAGGAAGTATAACGGCGTTATACCGCGTTATCCCTCCACTACACCCCTGGGAATATGTACTTGTCTACTTTTCGAATCAGACAAGGAAGGATGAGGAAGATGATAAGTAAGTAAGTAAGTAAGTAAGGTGTATATTGCAAGACAATGAAAATCAAAAAGACAAGCATAGATACATATGACATGAACTACAAAATAACAGAATAAAGTAGACGCACGTATTGATTTGATGCTCAAACCGCAGAACTGGTACAAACACTTTGGGTGGTACTATTTGCCAACATACAACACCAAGGAAAGAACGAATTTAGGCGTCTGTTCGTTGAACAATATGACAGAGCATAGTGCCCGGAACGAGGCAACACTGACGGGAGATATTGATGCAAAGGATGCTCAAGACATCTACACTTGTCTAAAAAATTCAGCGCTAACCTTTCCCAGATATCTGTCAAATTACCAGTTACAAAGCACTCACATAATGAATCGCAAATAATATGATGGGCTCTCTTTTGGATTCTTTCCAGTTTCTTTATGATGGAGGCAGGCAACTGACAAAATAGGGGCGATGCATAAAGTATGATTGACATAATAGAAGATTTGTACACCTCAACCAACTTCCTTTTCTCAACAAATTGCTTTAATGCTCGAGTAAATACAAACGCCTTGATGCTGAAAGAATCACACGATTGAAATGTTTATTCCACTTGAGATCATCTGTCAGAGTCACACCGAGAATCGTAAGTGAGTTTGTCAATTCGATGTTATCATACGGTACAGCCGAATCATTTCTGACACGATGAATCAACATCTGCTGGCACTTTTTTGGTTAAGTGGCATTTTGTTTTGACATGACCACACAAGAACAAGCTCCAAATTATTGGGACATGGATTGTCAATTGAGCAGGACTCAATAAGAGTAAGGTCATCCGCATACTTGACCAACTTCGCATCGGGAGGCAATGTTCAGCGTTGCAATGAACAAAGCAAACAAGTATGGACCTAAGACAGAGCCCTGAGGAACGCCAGATGGGATGTCAATAACAGGACCGATTTCCCTTGCAATACGCACACGTTCACAACGATTCCTCAAGTAGGAGCTCAACCATGCAATGAAGCCTAGATTGAAATTCCAACGAAGCAGGTTGTTCAGCAAGCGATTGAATTGAAGCTTATCGAAAGCCTTCGAATAATCGAGGCATGTGATCTTAACAGTTAGATTGTTCGGGCATTCCATGAAAAGGGTAATATAATTATGAATTTCAATTAGGGCACTCGTTGTTGAGCCATATGGACGGTAAGCTCGTGTTGACTGCTGCCAAAGAATTCCAAAAAAAGACCTTTCATCGAAGCTAATACAAGCCGTTCGAACACCTTTGCAATAATTGGCAGGAGAGAGATTTGTCTATAGTCATGAATGGTTGGACTCGACTTTTTCGGTATGGGTACAATAAATGCATTTTTCCAATATTCGGGGAAAACTCTAGTTGAAACGCTAGTTCTGTAGATTTCGAACAAAGGTTCGCAGATGATATCAGCACATTCCCACAATATTCTCGCAGATATTCCATCATATCCGGTCGATTGCTTGAATTTCAATCTTTTCAGCGAATTATACACATCATATGAGTCAAAGTGAAGATCCCAAATTTCATCCGACAATCCACAAAGGTCTTCATCTTTCTCGTTGTTGAAACATGATGCAAACGTATCCGAAAGATCCGACAAAAAGCGAGACAGTTCAATGTTGCTGTCAGGAAAATAAGTGCTAGCCTTATTGCTGCCTTGAAATTCTTTGACCACATTCCAAACATTTTTTTCCTTCCTCATTACCCTTTCACTCCATGTTTTTTTGGCCTTGAAAATCTCTGTCCGAATCTTTGTCTTTAAATGATTGAACACAGTCCAATTCTGCATACGATAGGCCCTCCATCGATCATTGATCATTTTCTTCAGTATGGGTGTAAGCCATGGCTTATCCTTTTTTGTAAATATCACCTCATGATGAGGAATCACACTTAGAGCGTCAAAAAATAACTCGTAGAAGGCATGACATTTATCGTCGACATCACTCGCAGCATAAACCTTATCGAAGCCTGAAGAAGCCAATCTTGATACGAAATGGTCGATGTTGGAACGTCTCAAGTCAAAAACTGTCTTGGTTACAGTGTTGTCAATAATTGGCTGGGATGAAGGTGTCAATAGAACACAATTATGGTCCGAATTTGAAAGAGGAGGACCGACTTCAGCTGGGCTGGTGTAAATGTCCGATAATTCCTCTGATATCCAGATTTGATCCAGCAATGACGCACCGCGTGTTGGTAAGGTAACTTTATTGGAACACATGAAATTTACATGAAAAAGATCTCCGTCAAAGTCATTAAAGTCTCCGCAAAAAATAAACTTGGACTCAGGATACGAATCAAGAATGGAATCATGAATTAGCACCAATTTATCAAAGATATCTCGATGAGAGGATGCTCTGAGATTAGGTGGGATATACATGCAACTTTGATTCTTGAAATGCGAATAAAGAGGACCTCAATGCCTTCAATCAAATGATGTTGCAATTTCCTCGGATTGAAAGAATTATGAATATAAATACATACACCACCTCCAATACGCCCGTCTCGATCAGCTCGAAAAAGTTCATAGTTCCTAATTGATAAGTAGTTGTCAGATATTTCACTTGTCAACCAGGTTTCGGTAATGCCGATAAAACCAGGAGAAAATCTATCGACCAAAACCCGCAACTCATCCAGCTTGTAGTAAATTGAGCGTGCATTAATGAGCAGCATGGATGGAAAGATTAAGTAGGTAAAATCGGTTTCAAAAATTTCTCAATGATTCCCGTGTTTGAATTTGACCTCTGTAAATAACTACATCGTGACCAGCAGTTCTTTGGCGATGCAGTTCCTGGCGGAGGAAATAATTCTCCCTCTGCTGCTGCCTCGTTAATTCATCACTCACAAACACTTGGCGAAACGCGGGGGATGTTCTCAGTTCTTTGGACTTGCGGACGAAAGCTAATTTGGAATAGTGCTCTTGAAAAACCACCTTCAATGGTCTGGATTTCGTGCTGGAAAATTTGCCACATCTGTGAATTAATCCGATCTTCAGGTTGTCCAACCCAACATGACGTATCATCTGCTTCACACTGCTTTCGTCTTGACTTTTCCGCTCTGAAATTGTGCCACTTGAACTCTCGGGCAAACCATTGATGATCACATTATCGCGACGTCTCTGCCTGTCCTCTATTTCACCAAAAATTTCGCTTACTGGAATTTCCGGACCTCTGGATTCAAGGTCAGCAACAGCTGTTCGCAGTTCGGATATGTCTCTCGCTTGATCCTCCTGCACCCTCTGTACCGTTACCAACGAATCCTCAATGTTAAGAATGCGATTATTAATAGATCGTATTTCATTTCGCAACTGTTCAAATTCAAGTTTCACCGAATTTATTGAGTTCAGTACTTCGAGTTTTGATTCATTGATAATGTGACGAATATGTTCGAGGGAAAATGATTCCGAAGATGCATTCGCAGAATTGGATCTTGTCGTCCTTTGACTCATTTTACAAAAATAGAGTTATATCAGTGAATCAAACAGGAAAACTGTGTGGGAATCGAACACAAGCCTCAACAGAGAGTAGTCGAAAATCGTACCCAGACACCACACACCCGCGATATCCAGTGGCTCTATTACTCTTTCTTATTCCAACAGATATTGAAATGAATTGACGGGAAGGCCACGTGATAGCTCTAGAAACGATATTGAAATTACAACACCAGCCGGTTATGCACGTGGTGCATACGAGCTCTATAGAAAATGGCTTTCTAGTAAGTCCGCGTGCTATGGTATTCAGCAAATTGATGGATGCGACGATAAATCTATACGCCACTTTTGCAGCAACCAATGAACACAACTCCAAAGCGACCAGATGAATGCCAAAAATATCAAAAAACCACCAACAAGGCACAATCAGGGGACACACAAACCACCACGACGAGAAAGATGATAGAACGAGGATCAACCTGATACCAAAATCCACGGAAAAGGACCAACGGGCACAAAATTACACGCACAACTGGATGACCATCAGAGAACAGCCAGAGACCACAACCGCTGTCAACGAGTCACGAGTCACGATGATGAATTACATTTGCCTTAAATTGTTGTATTTGTGTTTGTAATGTTGTGCTGTGACAGTTTTGTTGATGTGTATGTTGTTATAAAGTAATAATGTGTTAGTTTCGGGTCTTTTAGTGTTGTTGTTGTATTCAATATTACATGTACATGCATCTGGTGCTTTGACTGTAAAAAAGAGGTATTAATACATATAAGTAGTAAAAATGGAGTACCATATTTTTGGATTTATCGCAGAATTTATCGTTATCGCTTTATTTTGGAGGTCCAAATTTACCGCATTATCGTTATCGGACTTAGCGGAAAAAATTATCGCTGCCCACCACTACAAGTTACGCACACAAGTTGCAGTCATGGAAGCAAAAAGAAGTAAGTTAATAAATGCATCTCATGAAGACCAAAATTCATCAGAGTCATATAGACAAAGAATGAGGACTTTCGAAGAGTTGTTCTGATCTGAGGCACAATAAGACGATCAGAGCGGTCACTTTGACGAGGTAAGAATTGTACAAGCAATGTGATGGGAATTGAGACTTTTCGCGAACAGCGATGAGGCAATGGTCTTTCGTCTATCATCCATAATTTCAAGACAGTCTTCATCGCAATCTTTGCACATATGATACGGTGAAAGTCTTTGAAGTCTCTCAATCTTTCAGTTAATGTCATTGGAAAACATACGAACAAAAGAACACAATATTCCAGAAGATGTCTAGGAAGCTCATATATCCACATGAAAGTTCCTTCTTAGGTAGACAGCGGTTTTTAACACCCTCAAACAGTACGTTCTCTCTTCTATTCTACACATAGAATAGAAATCAGAAAATCAGATGTTGATAACTTTGAACTCTTCTGAAACTATGTTAGTTTCCTGATTTCGATTTTCCGATCAGCAATATGGATTCGGGGGCGAGGAAGGTATCATTTCATCGGTACTGACTTTTGATTTTGAAAATACGTTTCGTCGCAAAGTTTCAACACAATTGAATAAATTGCTGGCAGTTGTGCATCGCGTTGGCAACGCGTTATCGACTACGATTTGAACTGCGAGTTATAGGCCTATGAGCATTTACCACTACTGACTGTACAGTAATTGTAGTTACTTCTCAATGAAAAGGCTAAAAATGTAATTGATTGCAATTGCAAATCAGATTGTGAAATTGCAATTACAATTACAGCACAGTACAGATCTGATATGTACAAATTTTCATCACATAATCTATTAATTATATAAATTTTCGTATATTTTATAAGCTTCTCCTAATGTGGCAACATGCTAATGTCAAATGGAAACTGATTATCCATTACTACTTTGATTGCTGGTTAATACGATTTCACGTTGTAAACTTTAATTTTTGAAGTCTGATTATATGCTGGATAGTGATCGGGGCAGGAGGAAGCCTTCTTTGCAATTTGATGTTGTGATTGATTTTCAATACAAGCAGGACAGGCTGAGCTACATAGTCGGAGCCGCCCGGAAGCACCACAGCTCCGGCTCCAGTAGTTTGCATGCTTTGTCGTCATTGTTGGTCATGTGCTGGCCTACATCTCCTCTCAATAAATAAACTACTGCGACTCATTAATGCAGATTCAAAAGGGATCGCAGAAGATTGGGCCTCAACCAAAAACGCAGCTGTCGGGCAAAAGCTCTTTGAGAACGACATACTCATGCTCTTATCTCAAAGTTTATGTATGTTAATTATTATTTTGGCCAAACTTGGAAATATCGAATTGCAACATTTGATTGAATGCTAGAGACTTGACAGCTCAGTGGTTGAATAATCGCGTCCGGCCGCCAGCGGGAGTTTTTGCAAGGAAAGAGACATAAAATTGGACTTTCGAATAATGCAATAGGCCTACGTCCTATCGATGTCTGCGACGAATCTGCGCGTCTGCCGAGTTCCACTCGGTTGTTGTTTTTATCAGACCATATCAAAGAAATACACACGTAAATCAAATGGGATGGAGGTTGAAGTTTGTCCAATGTGTCTGACTAAAATGTCTCTTTTTGTTTCCTCTGGAAGTGAATGAGATTTTTGTACTCGCTTCTGATTAAACGTCAAGAGCGGTCTCACAGTAGATTTGTCTGAGACTAAACCAGGGGCTCCAATCAGTTCATAAATTCTTCTCACTGAAAGGGTTAAGTGGGAAGCATCAATTTAATCTTCAGTCATAATTAGCATTGCATATCTTCAAGTCATCCTGTATGTGTTATTAACACACCTCTGATCGATGATGTATGGGATGCTAAAATTTAATCAAAATGTTGTTTTTGACGCTATGATGTTGTAGATCTAAATGTGCTTGATTACCTGGAGATACTCTAGCCCAAAACTGTAGCTCCTTAGAACTTGTCACTTAATCAGACAAAATACAGACAAATGCCATTTTGTCGAAAATCTTAGTCTGCTTCCTATTGGATTTCCATCTGCTTTCCTTGATCTTGTCTGACAAGAAGAACTCGGCAGAAGCGCAGATTCGTAGTAGACATACGGTGCGCATAATGCTGTGAAAATCTCATTCTCGATCTCGTTCTCTGCAGAAGCTCGCGCTGGCTGCTGGTGGCGAGTCTTGAGCCGGAGCCGTAATCCAGTTACCACGGCTCCTAAACCGTGATTACAATGATTAGCTCTGTGCCCTGAGCCCAGTATTCCATCCAGCGAAGCAGTTATTCTATTTTTGTCGAACAAAAGAATTTAATATCCTAAATTGCTCGCAGCTCGACCATTTCCTCAGAAGTCTATTGTTAACACCAAGACGGAGCTCAGCTCTGATAATGAAGCAACACCAGCTGTGCTATTTCTAATAAACGTCACAATGCAGTCCCAAATTCGATTTCGCAATTTGTAATAGCATTGAAAATGTCAATCGCTGACACATCGACGACAAAAAGTTGCTGCCAACCTTCACCACTTGATACTGCGATATTTAACTTGCATTAGTTTGATCTTCAAGACTTCGTCAGTGCAAATGTAAATATTGCTCTGAATTGTGCTGTTTGGGAACCGTAAGATAGATCGCTGAAATCTTTATTTTCGGAATTTCATCTTCGAGAGGAATAAAATGGCCTTTTGTTCTTGCTATATGACTGAAGAAGCCAAAGAGCAACGGCGAATCAATCAGGAAATCGAAAAACAGTTGAGACGAGACAAGAAAGAAAACAGGAAAGAATTGAAGTTGCTGTTACTCGGTGAGTTTCATTTTGCATATCAGTACCACGCTTTGGGAATAGTTTCTTGTTGCTTGTTTTAACCCACCTAAAGAAAGACTGGGCTGAAGTTACGAGAACATTTTATACCGAAGTCCATTTGTCGGTCCCATCTTGTGGAATTTCGGGGATGCACTTGATGACTATATTTTGACTTGCCTTCTCCTTCTTTGATTCTTCTTTATTTTGCTTTGGGAATCTTTAGTGGTATTTCTTTTCTTTGACCCAAAGCTTTGGCCACAATATTCCACCGAAACATTTATGACTTTTGTAGTATTTTCAGACTGAACACAGTCTCTGCATATTGGATATTCGTTTATTCTTGATGGGTAGTTTAATACAAAGACTGAGGCAGGGTTTTTAGCGGGGGAGTAGTGGGCCGATTTAATATACGATGTGAAGGTCCATGACATGGAGTATCAGCCTATAATAGCAGTTATCTGGGGGTTAGAGTATAGAAGAATTGGATGCTGGAATGCGCTATTAAATCAATAGACTATACGAGTTATGAGTCAACAAATTGGAATACTCTCCTCCAATCAAAGTTTCGATAATGCGAAAAATAGAAAGGAATGAATAGATGATGGAACCTAAAGTAATACGTGTATATCAGGCTGTTAATCATTCTTGAAATTGTCTCTCTTGAGCTGTTACGACAGTTTATGACAAAATGTAAAATGCAAGAAGATCGCTTTAGATAATGGGAAAACGTCTTTTCAAATCAAATTGATGACTATAAACCTCAACAGAAAAATATATAGGCCAACCTACAGCATCGACTATATCATCCATGTTCAAAGAATTGAATAGAAGCTGAAAACAAAGAAAAATCGAAGAATTTAGATTCGCCATCCAATTGATGACATATTCGACACAGAGAATCAACTTGCAGCGCAGCATGTTTTGCAGCGGTCTCCTGCTGTTGAGCCCATTAAATCACCTATCGCTATGAGTAATTCAATCACGAATAGTCTACAGAGGAAATTTGTCACAAACATATAAAAATATCTGTGTAGATCTATCAGCTCTAACGAAAAAAGCAAACAAGAAGGATACACAGACGTAGGATGTTTTTATTGTTTACATAATCAACTAATTTAAATGTTATCCAAATTTTAGACAATGTGAATTGCTTTTTGAATTGTAAAAATTATGTAAAAGTATTTGTGTGTCAAAAGATTGAATCATTCTATTGTCACTCTCATTTGCCAGCTAAAATGATCCTCATAACACTTTCTGTGATTTTGATTTCATCAGGAACGGGAGAATCAGGAAAGTCAACGTTTATCAAGCAGATGCGCATTATCAATGGAGCAGGATATTCTGATGAAGACAAACGCTCTTTCATCAAACTGATTTATCAGAACATCTACATGGCTATAATATCTCTTGTTCGTGCAATGGAGTTACTCAAGATCGATTTTAGCAATGCACAAAATGAGGTGAATATTTCTGATTTGATATTTTTTAATGTAATATGAATGATAATATAATAATATAATGAAACCACAGAACGCACATGGACATTGAAAACAATAGAACGTCGTGGACATGCGGTTTCATGACGACGCTACCCTAAATGATGGCGGATTCCTGTGATTGACTATAGTTCACCGGCAGCTTAGCAGTGACATGGCTGATGATACCATAGAAATCCTTTATCAATAAGAAATTTAGCTAAGTAAATATACAGCTGACACTTCTCTTCGATCATGGAAAGCCGTCTGTCTGTTGTGATTTGACCACAGAAATATAGAATGTTGACTAGAATCATAGAAATTGATAACAATAAAACCGCTAGAATGGAAGTTAGGCTTCATGCAGTGCACTATAGTGTCGCAAAACTTGTCAACAATTGAATCATTGGATTAAAATCAGTCACATGTGCAATTCTAAGCTTTACATTGGTTCTCCATGCCCCAACTTAGTTCCCCCGGATGTGTCACGACCTTGAGTCAATTTCCATTTTAGTCAACTGCAGATAAACAGTCTAGTCCGTATTTCTATACCGGCAACTTAGCAGTGAAATTGATAAATATTCACGGTTATTGTAATTTCTCTTTTAAAGACAATGGAATGGCCCATGGCAAGAATCAACATCTGTTGCATGCTTCAGCATAGAAATAAACTGTTTATCTGAAGTTCGCTAGAATGGAAATTGACTCAAGGTCGCGGCACATCCGGGGGAACTAAGTTGGGGCATGAAGAACCAATTAAAAGCTTCGATTTACTCATGTGACTGATTCTAACCCAATGATACCATAGAAATTGACAACAATAAAACCTCTAGAATGGAAATTAAGCTTCATGCAATGCACAATAACGGCACATAAATCGCACGCATTTTCACTTAGATGCACCTGCCAACGTCTGTATGATTGGGTTAGAATCAGTCACATGAGTAAATCGAAGCTTTTAATTGGTTCTTCATGCCCCAACTTAGTTCCCCCGGATGTGCCGCGACCTTGAGTCAATTTCCATTCTAGCAAACTTCAGATAAACAGTTTATTTCTATGAATGACACAGACGTTGGCAGTGCGATTTATGTGCCGTTATTGTGCATTGCATGAAGCTTAATTTCCATTCTAGAGGTTTTATTGTTGTCAATTTCTATGTGCTTCAGAGATCTGCTCCTTCTGAAGACGTAGCAATCGGCGCTTAGACAAGCGGGTGAAATTACCATCAACAAACCGCTATTGTATATTCTAGTCTCACTAACTTAAAGCGAAAAGTAGGATTTCTATGGAGAAAACATCGACAGACTTTCCAGACGCAGCAAGAAAGTCGTCAAAGAAGTCAATTATAATTGAACATATTATATATCTGAATGTATCTTATCTTGTATATTGATTATCGCATTAATATTATCCTGTTGTGCGTTTTCTTATCCTTAACATTGCATTGAACAGTTTTCCACAATTGATCATTTATTTAACTTTTGATTTAGAAATATGGGCTGCAGCTGAAAGACGTTGATTACGAATCAATCACAACGATAGAAGCAAATCACGTAATGGCAATTAAAACTCTGTGGTCAGATGAAGGGATTGGTGAATGTTATAATCGGCGTCGTGAATTTCAGCTGACGGATTCTTCCAAATAGTAAGTGAAATATATTCTTTCTAGGAACTGCATCTCGGGATCCCGTGGGGTTTTGCATGTCCCCAGCCTCCGGGATTAATTTTGTTGTCATTTCGGTGGTAATTGATGGACACTTCAATAGGGAGTAGTTTTTGATGACAATGGAAACTGAATAGATTTTCGAATATTTTCGATGTTTCCCTTTGAACTGCTCATATTTGCATTACAGCTGTGTTGAGTTGACTTGATTTCTGATTACATGTTTACATCCTACACATTTTCTAATCATTGATAGGCTACAGGGATAAAGACATTTTGTGTGAACTTGGCAGCGACGTTGCCGAAATGAATGAGATTTGTTTATACTTGGAAGCACATTAGCCACGGAGCCTTTCTTCCGTGTGGCCGAGTTGTCATTTATCCCACTCTCAATCCTTTTGTGCTGACTGTTTAGCAAGAATGCAGAGTGAGTAGTAAGGAAGTGACAAACACCAGATAGCGCAAGATGGCCGCCATCGCTGAGTCCCCCCCCCCTCTGGAACGGCAGAGTGTCGTGGTCGGCCGCCGTGGTGCTTCGTGTCTGAGTCCCCCCCCCTCTGGAACGATAGAGTGTCGTGGTGGACTTGGGCGACCGCCAGGATTAGTCTTGAGGCTATAGTGTGTGATGTTTTTGGTGCAATCTGCTGAATGTTGGGTTGTAAAATGGGTTGTTTCGAGTGGAAGGAGTGGTCGGATGAGAAAACGGAGGTCGGATTCGTGTTCAGCGTGAAATTCTGCATCGGTAGGGTGAGTTTCAAGTCAATCGGTGAGAAAAAATTTTTCTTCAAAATTTTAACAGAGTTAGAATTTGGGATGTTTTGGTGTGTAGCGCCCAAACGAAGCATCGGATGAGAAAACGGAGGTCAGATTCGGAATCTACGTGAAATTTTGGGTTAGGAAGGATGTTTCCAGCGAAATCGGAGAGAAAAAATTTTCACTGACGTCCCCCCCCCTCTGGACAGCTTGCTTCGATTTTGGCTTCCAGTGGACGGATTTTGTCGTGCGATAGCTCGTTTGAAAGCTAGGAGTGAGACAAATTCAGTGAAAGAATCGGCTTGTTCCTATCTGTCTTCGTTCAAAAGTTAGAGCGGTTACAAGATTTTAGGTCGGAGCTCGCTTACCTGAAAAAATCCTAAGTGTCAGAGTGACTTTGTATGGGTAAAATTTTGAAAATTTTCCAAAGTGTGGAATTTCGACCTGGGACCGTCACCAAAACATTTTTCATCAAATTCTGAAATTTCGCTGACGCCCCCCCCCCTCTGGACAGCTTGCTTCGATTTTGGCTTCTAGTGGACGGATTTTGTCGTGCGATAGCTCGTTTGAAAGCTAAGAGTGAGACAAATTCAGTGAAAGAATCGGCTTGTTCCTATCTGTCTTCGTTCAAAAGTTAGAGCGGTTACAAGATTTTAGGTCGGAGCTCGCTTACCTGAAAAAATCCTAAGTGTCAGAGTGACTTTGTATGGGTAAAATTTTGAAAATTTTCCAAAGTGTGGAATTTCGACCCTGGACCGTCACCAAAACATTTTTCATCAAATTCTGAAATTTCGCTGACGTCCCCCCCCCCTCTGGACAGCTTGCTTCGATTTTGGCTTCTAGTGGACGGATTTTGTCGTGCGATAGCTCGTTTGAAAGCTAAGAGTAAGACAAATTCAGTGAAAGAATCGGCTTGTTCCTATCTGTCTTCGTTTAGATGTGAGACACCATTTAAGATTTTGGGACATTGGCGAAAAACGACAGAGTTAGAATTTGGGACGTTTTGGGCTATAGCTTCAAAACGAAGCATCGGATGGGAAAACGGATTTCAGATTTGGAATCAGCGTGAAATTCTTTATCTGTATGGTAAGTTTCATGTCAATCGGAGAGTTTCAAGTCAATCGGCGAGAAAAATGTTCAACATTTTTCGGAAAAACGACAGTTAGAATTTTTGCGATGGCTGCCTACTGTAGAGCCAAAACGAAGCATCGGATGAGAAAACGGAGGCCAGATTCGGATTCAGCGTCAAATTCTACATGGAAATGGTGCATTTTCAGCTCAATCGGAGCACTAGAACCGGAGATAGACGGGATTTTTAGTGTTTGGATGATGGGTATTATGTCATCAGCTGATCGCCACACACTATATAAGCTGGGAGCCGAGAGAGACTTGTCATTAAGACGAGAACGATTGTCAAAGGTAGGTCGTTTCTCTGAGCTCCGATGATAGCTTCGGACATTCCAAATTCCGAGTTTCTGTAAGAAACCGACTTAGAAAATTTCATTGCTGATATCAGCTAAGGCGTCAGACTTAGAGGTTAGCCAGGAGATGGCCTTCGTCTCCAGGCCATAAAAGACTCCAAAACTTTAAAGGCTTGTAACTTTGCTTCTACAAGTCTGTTTGACTTGATTCAAAAAAGGTTCGGTCGCTATTGACCTGCCCTAAGTGATAGATTACTTATAAAATTTCATAAGTAGTGCTGAAAAATTGAAAAATTTAAATTCGCTATTTTTGGCAATTTTCGGGGTTTTCAAACCTTCTGAATTCAACTAAGACATTTATAAAGTTGTGGGAGGCAAGCTTCGGCTTGGAATTTGCAACCTTTGTAAACAATCCACTGATTTTCATGTCAAAATCGGGGTCCGGATACCAACACAGTGATATGACGCACGCTCTGTCCGCGGGAGGTTGGATTTGAGGGCCGAGGCCTTGGAGTCGGGATAAGATCCCCTCTGAGTAATGGGCCCCCCCCCTGTAACGATTCATCAGCCTAGCTTGTCTATCCTCAAGTATTGAATGACATATTAGTTGTATTTTTAAAATGATTGTCATGTACTTGTCAGTAATTCTATTTATCTTTCCTTCTACAGAATATGGGTGGCAACTCAAAATTTCTGTTAAAAAAATGCTCTTGTGGTGAAGTGAAGAGAGGTGGTGAGTTTAAACGCCACTTGAATAAATATAAGAATACGCCTCACATTCATGTTGAGAAAGGTGTTGTTTCCGGCTGTACACATTGCCAAAAGTTTTTAAGAGGCAAGCAGCACGAAAAATTTTATGAGAGGCATCAGAACTGTCCAGTTGTGAAGTTCGCAAATTATACAACTTCGGACATAGCAAAATCATAGCCCCCTATTTTGAATTGGTCGATTTGGATCAAGAACTGCAGAATGCAATTGCAGATATCATAAATCCTCCTGTTCCGACTACAGGAAATGAAGAATTGCAGAATGCAATAATAGCCGATCCTCCTGTTCCGACTACAGGAAATGAAGAATTGCAGAATGCAATAATAGCCGAATCCTGCTGTTCCGACTACAGGAAATGATCTAAGCATGATTCAGACACCTCAACGAGTCCGACTCTGAGGAGGTTGTAGTGCCCGTTAAAGGAATAGCGAAGCCAATCAGCCAATCTTCCCCGAAACAATTGAAGGGGATTAAAGCCCAAACTTTAGCCTGGAATAAGGACGATCAGGCTGCCAAAGTTAGCCAGGAGTTTGCGCTCAATAAATTGAAAGATGAGCTGAGTCGCTTTAGAAACGAATGCGAGACTTTGAGAGGTGAAAATTTTAACCTGAAAGCTCAAGTCCAGGAAATCAAGAACCTCAAAACGCAGGTCATAAATTTGGAGGCTTTTCGGGATAGGGCACTGCAAAGTGAAAAGCGAGTTGAAGAGCAGGCAGCAAATATTAAAAATTTAAAAATCGCAAGAAGGGGTGCTTAAGCTCAAGATTGAGCAACTAAAAATGAAAATGGCTGAGAACGAGCAGCACAAGGAGAGCAGAACAACACTCCACCTACCAATTATCAACAGCAGATTGTTGATGACATTCTACTCTAACTGCAAAGTGAGGATGTCGACAGCACGTTCGAATGCTACGAGGGAGCAATGGCGGAGATGCGCTGTATCCATGTCTCCATCAAGCATGATGGCAACATCAAAAAAAAAGAATTGCGCCATCGGAAGCGAAAGAACTGAACTGCCGGCCAAGTACTTGCCTGAGCCACCACCATCGAAGGGGACACGATCCGGCTAATTTAATCTTATGGTAAGTTAATATCATCTCTATCACTTGAATATATTTTCATCTATTTTTCCTTCTATTTTCAGATACAACGAGAACGAACCATCGGCTCTCTTAAGGCCACCATGGGGCAAGACATGATAGAACCTCCTCGCGGTTTGCCCTGGGCAGTCTTCGGACTGGCGAATACTATCATTAAGTTGAATCTGCTATCAGTCAACTTGAACGTTACATCACATTAGAGGGGTATATAAACCACTACCTCTCATTTCATTTCATTTCAATCATGGAGACGCCAAACGCTGCAGTCAACTCTCCTCGCGGACCGCAGTTAAGACCGCGAAATTTATTTGATGAATTTGCTAGAATAGAGGAGCAAGACAGAGGACCGCAATTAAGACCGCGAAATTTATTTGATGAATTTGTTAGAATAGAGGAGCAAGACAGAGTTCACAACAATCTTGCTCAGATTGGCAATCCGATGACAGCAACTGCTGTCAATCCAACGGAATGGCGCTACATTCCACTTTTTGCCAAGTGCCAGTTAGTGTGGACGTCGACAGTGCTACCAAAGAGAGAGTCAAAGACTCTCTCAGCAGAATTGGTAGGGTGTAAGATGACGTTACTCCCGAGAACGAACCATCGGCTCTCTTAAGGGCCACCATGGGGCAAGACATGATAGAACCTCCACGCGGATTGCCCTGGGCAGTCTTCGGACTTGGAAGGGCGGGGGCGGGGAGGGGCGGGCAAGTAGGGGGACGCGCGGGAGAGTCGGGGGAAGGGCGGGAGGGGGGGGGCTCGGAGGGGGGAGGGGAGGTGGGACCCTGGGGGGGGGGGGCCGAGGGGGAGCGGGGGGGAGCCGGGGGGGGTGGGGACGGCGGGGGGGTAGGGCGGGGGCCGGGGTACATGGTACGGGGGGGGGGGGGGGGGTAGGGGGGGGGGGGGGGGTAGGCGAATACTATCATTAAGTTGAATCTGCTATCAGTCAACTTGAAAGTTGCAAATGAAGTTCGGTGTAATACTTCATTTCGACTGGCGTTCCTGTATAGGACGGCGGTGAAACCCGTAGCTACTTAAGTATACCGCAAGGGACATTCGGCAATGGTCAATCTTGTTAAACCTCTCTGCGTCATGTTTGCAAGTGATTGCCTCTGTCTCAACGTAGTATGCATTCGCGCCAGGGCGACATTTAGCCAACTGTCGAAGGTTACCTTATAAACTATCCATTGCATACGTTATGAGAACCATGAGTTCTACCTGTCTCTATCAATGAGACGAATTGATGAATGGAATGAAATGGGAGGACACTCACGCGCCACACGCAACATAACACACTTCTCTCTTCCGTAGTCTAACAAGCTCTTTACACATGGATCGCAGTCGATTGCTATCCCAGAATCATGTAAGCTATCTTAATTTTATTTAACACTATTTCATCTACCATCATCAGCCATATGAAGTGTCCTAAGATTTACAAGTTAGACTAAGCGTGCTACTATTTCCAAATGAAAAAGTATACATGGTTAAATTATTCACTAAAACCCCATTCAAGTAAGTCAGTATGAAAGCAAAGATAATACGAAATAAACATTTATTATGGCATGTATTTCAAAAGGTCTTCATCGTCAATATCGTCCCAGAGTCTGACTTCACATAGATAACAAAAACAGTTCAGTTGCTTTAATCGTTCTTCCACTGCGAAAAAAGGCCTCACTTTATCAATATACTCCCACTCTGCCATAGTTCGTGCTGGGAGTTAGGGGTGTACCACTCCCATAATTGTGGAGGAATTTCGTGCTGGTGATCTCCATCAACATCGTCAGTATCGTACTGGAGATACTTCCACCTCACGCCTGTTAAGTCGGGACACTCCTTCTCACATACACTCTCCTCTTCCTCATCCGCTGGTAATGATAACTTCCTGATATTGTCCATTGGTACAACACACCTTCTCCACCTTCGCCTTTCTTGGAGCGTTTGGTGTGACACGAGCGCCTTTGGTGTTGACATGGAGAAGAGAATTTTGTGTTTGGTGTTGTCGGAGGGCTTGTCATGTTGACTGTGAATAATGACTTTGAAATGTTTTCTAATTCTTAAGTATCAACAAGCAACCAATCAGGAATGAACATCCAATGAATGATGAATATGAAAGTATATAAGCAAAGTGACATTCATGTCATTTCATTATAATTTGTGAATCATACAAGTGACGAACGCACGATCTCTCTCTTTGACTATTATTCTGTCTGATCATATTCATTAAAATGGTAAGTTAAAGATTTCCTCTCTCATCTCCCTCAAACGTGTGACTAATAGCATCTTCCTCAATTTTCAGGCATCAACTTCATCACCAACGCCCTCTCTTCTCGAGGAAAGTTTAGAGTTATTGAGTCAAGGTAGGTTGCAACACTACACTGAGACTTGA
>CAJQUW010004886.1:0-135057 GCA_907163375.1 Prostheceraeus crozeri
TATATATATATAAGTAACCCGGAGACCTGCCCCACCAAGTTCGATGGTGTCCAGAAATCAGAAAAATGACTCAATTTGATCGCTTCCACTCCGTTTCTTATGTTTGTCTGGTAACGTGTGGACGTTTGGGAACGTGTACGCGCAAAAATCTTCTTATTTGATGCCTACGCAGTCGCGCTAATGACCGAAGTAGCCAAAAATTTGATTTTCGTCAATTGAGGTCCTATAGGGTGGAGCGAGGGCCTAATGCTGGGTATTAATCATATCTTTTTAATGGTGTGTATGACTTGAGAGGGTTTTTTTGAACTTTTCCTGGAGTCTGCGGTTTGAAGCCAGAATGATAATTATTTTATATATTTTCTGGTGACATCGAAGGTCGAAGAAGTCTGGGTGTATGCGCTATATATTATATAAATATATAGCGGTAGTATAGCGTAGTACTGCTATTCAGTACACTTGGTAGAACTAAGTACAGAAAGTATACTTATTTTGGGAGATTGACAATGGACGCATGATGTTTTGATGCATTAGATGTAGATTTGGGTCCAACATTTACGAATATACCATCGGCTGACCTGATTCGTCCGAAAGTGGGCTAGATAGAGCTAGGCAGTTCCAGAAAATGGCATTTTCTGTTTTCGGCTTTTTGGTGCATTGTAGCGCATGCAGTGCGTTCGGAAAGCATTCGATACTAGGTAACATTGGTCGATAACATGGTCAGCTCTTTTTAACTGTCGAAATTATTGAAAAATAGATGATGTATGGCGTAATTTAGGGGTAATAGTAGATCAGGATCTTATTTCTTTGTGACAATATAATCCTTGTAGTTATCAAGAATCTTAATAGGGTTCAAATCATCAGATTTGTGACCTAAAAGTCATGTATCCTCAAACTTCATTCTGTTTTGCCGGTGATGTGAAAAGAAAAAAGTCATTGAAAATGCATTCCACCTTCCATGTTGACAACTGAGTTCAATATAAATTTTCCACTGAGCAAATAGATAGAGAGTTCATTTGGTCGTGTCATCTAGAAAAACCTCTTTAGGGACAAGTGATAGGATATGGTAAATAGTTCAAAATTGTGGATTATGAAGACAGATTTCTAAAATATCTGTTTTCTAGTCCAAGCGGACTTCTGAAACTTAAAACTACTCTATAGCATTGTCCCCACAAGGAGCAAGAAATTTTTTCCTGGAGAAATATTCATGACATTTAAATGATTCCTTGATAGGGAATACCATACATGCAGTGACTTATAAATGACGCACTCATGGTGAGAGCAGAGTATTTTGATTGCATTTTTCAATTTCTCAAAAAGGTTCTTTTTGTTTAAACATAATCAACTACACTAACTTCCATGGTTATTGCAAGGTTTGCAAACAAATTTGATTCAGCTGCTGCATTTTCGGGTTTTAATTTGTTTGATATGGATGTAGAAATTAACCTATTGTTTACGCATCTTATCGAACACGCAAGACGAACCCTGGATTAATCTATGGAGAGTATTCGCCAGTTTACTGCCAAGCTCTCATGTTTTATTTTTTCGTTTTGAGATTGATGTCAATCTAAACATTCATTCGTACCTTCACTATTTCAATCGTCAGTATCTTGATAGCATAGAGAATGTTGTGATTCTCTTTCTATTGCACAATACAAGTTCCTCATCAATATGAAAGAAAAAAAGAAATTTGTTCATGTAGGGCACATGCAGTGTTTTGCTAATGACTTTTAATTAATTAGCCATGTGGGCCTAATACAATATGGGAACAGATCTTTCTTTAAAAAAATCACACCATGAAAATTCTACTTTTCCACCTTGGTCTCTCATTTGTGAAACACTTGCCCCGGCGTGAGGTATGATCCGAAAATATGTCAATTGAGCAAAATTTGATGCAAGATTTTTTAATACCGTCCGGAATTTTTTTTTACAATCAAAGTCCAAGTTTATCGAGAGCGTCAACCATCCTGTCATAACGATTAGCAGATCTCTATTACATTGCTAGTCCATGACTGATAAGTGATAAAACTGCTGGTGATATACATCATTGATGATCTTGGACTAGCTGGCCAACTGACTGCAGACGTTGTTAGTTCGTTATTGCAGACCTCTTATCTCATGCTGTATAGCTTACCCGCCTTCACGGCCCATAAACATTCTTTTGGCTTCTAACTGCCTTAATGTAATGAATACAAAGAAAACCACTCTGCTACTGACGTTTGTTCTGATTGCATCGCGTCCCACACTACGCTAGGCCCTGGGACCAGACAATGGCCGTCTGCGGTCACTTGAAACCGTTTGGATCGCTTAGGCGATCCCCCGGAATCGCGCTTCGACATGGCCTCATTGCATTCTTCTGCCCTTATCACGTGCAAGGGCTGGACTGACGATATCAGATCAAAAATCGCTTCGCTGTCACAGACAATTGTATCGCAATTAAATGTGAGATTAGAAACACCTTGGATAAGTAGTGCAAAAATATTATATCTCCTGCGAGATATAACCACTTTGCCATTTTACCACAATCTAGACTGGTTATTGACTCTACCTCAAACTTCTGCAAGAAAAATCATCGCCGAACCGAGCTTCATTTCCTATTCGCTACGGGACCAAAATCAAAACGAAATTCGGTCGGACCATTAAACATTGCCCGCTTGCGACAGGGCCCTCGCCAGATAGCGACCAAAAGAAGAGAGTTTTTAACAAGAAATGCAAACTCATGGATTGACTATCAAACAAAATTCGCGAATTCTTGCAACAACACGAGGAACTGCAAATCGTTTCGTGAAATTATAAGGCTTGCGCGGATTCAACGTTTCGAGTTCCGAAATCCTCTTCACATCCCACCAAACACACAATCTCGAAAATATGGGAGCTATCGACCATCACAATAAAAAAATGCAAATATTGTGGCACCATCCATTGTCCACGGAACTGTCCTAACATACGGCCAAACGTGTTCCAAATGCCAGATGACGCAATCATTTGGCTTATCCGTTTTGCAGATCTATTCGAGGTCGAATTCTATCGTTATTCACGGAATTTTTGAGAAAACGACGCAACAGACAATTAATCAATGACAGAGCCTCTCAAACTTCGCCTCATTGACACTAAACACTCGTCGTCCGCTAATTTCGTAATGGAGACTATGGGCGAACCCGGGTGCGATCATCGCATCGATATGCAACGTGACTCAGGAGCTATGCTCGAGTCCTGATCTGTCTTCAAAGCTATGGGACTCAGCTTGGTAAGCCCAAACTCACACATTCACCGACGATCAACTTTGAGGCATACGATGAACACATTATGAAAAACGTTAGGGAAAATCAAGCACTTGTATTAGTGTCAATGGCAAAATTTTTAATCCATTAGAATTCACTATTGTTGATTCTGAAGACAAACCTTATGGTCTTTTAGGCAGAGATTTCCCTTGCGTGAGGAAGCGTAGTATAAATTTGGTGACTACCATGACCATAGCGTAAGGACAACTGAACCCACCATTTATTCTCTCTCCAATACGAGGCGTAAAGTGCCTCCATGGAGTTAATAGAAGGGGCCCAAGATAGATTTCTGTTCGCGCGCGTACAGTTCCGCTTGGCATTCGAAGGTCCGAGTCGCGCCGAACGTTGACCGTTTAGAAACCAATGGAGTTTATTACACATCACTACTGGAAGGAGTGGATATAACACGCTTCAACCCTGTGGTTATGGGGTGCAATAAACCTAACGGAGGGCTGCGTATGTGGCTGATTTCAAAAGTACACGTCAACGGAACGGATAAAGACAGATGCCTACCCCATACCGAATGTACGAAACAATATTTTCCAGATTAAACCCTTCTAATAAATTCGCCAAGCTTGATCTAACCTCGGCTTACTTGGCAAATAGAAATTAAGCGATGAAGCAAAACACAAGGTCTATCCGTTTTGAAATACATCTTAAAGGCCTGTATCAACTGAAATAGACTTCAGATGGGAATGAAGAGCGCCTCGGCAAATATTCCAACGGGTCATGGAGCAAATAACAAATCTGACATAAAAGTAGGCGTTTTGATTTACCAAGACGATATCCTTGTATTTGCTGAAAAAAGAATCTGTCTTCTAAGGAAGCGTCTTTCCATTACTTTCTGCCGTAAAGACTTTCTGGCTTTGCGGAACGAAACGTTACCATTAGTGAAGAAAAAATATGTCGCGCATGAGATAATCTAGACGAGATCTCATTCTCCTGGGTTTTAAAGGTATCCCGCTCGTGGCATACAGCCAGAGAAAAGTTTAATCGAAGGCGAATACGTTCATTAAGAGCCCACCCACTAATAAACCGGGAATGTGGAGCCATTTTTAAGGGTTGATGATATATTATGCCGGATACATCATTCCCGGGGCCGCACTCGACTATCGAGCGCCTAAAAGCGTTATCCGTGCTGGTGGCCAAATATGACACGCGAAACATAGATCAATACATAAGTAAGTGTAAGTTTGTCAGAGAATAAGAACCTAGGACCTCAGATTCGGTCCACCAATGGTCCTGCGTCATTTGGTTTTACCCGGAAATTTGTCGCATTGGCGTGCCTCACCCATTGCAATGATATCATTGTTTGATTATTTCCATTAGTAGAAATCTTTACTTCTTTCTCATTGATCCTTAAACACTTTGAGCGCAAGTTTTTCCGCGATAACGATCATTTGCGCCCATTATTCTAACACTTCATTCCACAAGGTGGATAAGCACTTCCTACCTTTTCTATTTTATTGTTTTTTTCCTTTTTTTAATTGTATATATTTTTTTTTTGGTTTTTTTTTTTCCCCCCCCTTTTTTTTTTTCTTTTTTTTATTTCCCCTTTTTTATATTTTATTTGTTTTTAATTGTTCCCCCTTTTTTAATTATATTTGTTTCCCTTTATTTTATTTTTTTTTTAATTTTTCCTACATTGTTGTGACGACCTTGAGCTAATGCTGGATGAATGACTCCGTCTAGATGAAGAATGCCCCCCCACCCCCCCCTGGTAGCGTAGAACGTTATCTATGAGGTTGATGAGGACTAGGTTAAATATCGGAATTAACCACAATTTTCAAAATGCAAATGTGATACGAATGACATCTCGCAAATCAGAGTATTTGTGTGTTTTCTTATTAGAAATATGAAACTCGCTACTATGTACAACACTCTCGGCCACAGGCCAAAGCGAAGATGGTGGGTGGTTTTCACAGACAGAGAGTTGAGTACTACACAGAAGACATGAACCTTTAAACTACTATTATGTAATAAAGTGTCTTGATGTAGAAAAAAGGAATTTAAAGTATCTAACGTACAGACTCTATGTCCAAAAATATGTCTAATAAGAAGTACAACTTCAATACTTCTTGGACAAAGAAATTGATATGAGAAAAAGGATTTGATGTAAAAATGAGCTTCAATCACCCCTATCTGAAGTAGATTTACACATGTTGTTTCGATAGAGGTCAGGAGGATCATTCGATGTTTGTCACTAAGCAAAATCATATAAAATATAGCATAATTTCTAAGAAAAATTTTCCACCGACTTGAACACTTTCAGCTCTGAAATTCCTTGGGAAGCCGGTAGAGCGGTTTCGAAACAGCATATCTAAAATTTTGATTTTTCAACAGGATTTTAGCCAAGCTGGCAATATCCAAGTGAAGTGTCCGGGGTGCAAACTGTGCAGAGGTCGGTTGGTAGGGCCCCCCTTAGCATAAAATGAGGGGATGCACATAAGTAGCAAGCATCTCCATCGCCCACCTCCGCACACACAGAACTCACAGAGGCGGGAGAATTCAACGATCACTGCATCATCTACGCCCGGAAGAAGCAAGCCCACCGATTTCTAATGGGAATGCACTAAATGCAAGGAACAGGTGAGTGGATGCCCTGTTTTCAAAGATAAATTGAAAGTCAAAAACGGTATATGCTACTTACAGTAATAATAATGAAAAAAAGAAGGAAGCGTTTCATTTCTAAACTAAACCAATCTTTTTTTAAACAAATGTCCCCCCCGCCCCCCAAAAAAAAAGTAGAATCAAAGATGTAAACAAATTTCACAAAGCTGTTGATATGAGACAAACCATGATTTCTTGGTTATTACTAACAAATTAACATTCCTTTACTTTCGATGATTCCTTCATCCTTACTGATCATATCACATGTAACAACATTGTGAATTGAAGGCAGTTCAAGCTCAAAGTTTTTTTTTGAAATCTGTGAATTGAAATATCAAATACAAACGCGATGAATAAAAAGACAGAAATGAGGATTATTTAGTATGATCGTATAACGGACTGTTAGATGCGCGTCTTGAATATCAAATTAAAAAAATCACTGGTCTGTTGTGATCAAATTTTTTTCGGTAATAGAAGTGACCATTCCAGGCCGAAGGCAATGCAATAGAAGAAACTAATTTATATCTGGTCAACTTATCAGTATAGGCCCTATCACCACCGGCGTTTTTCGAGGTTTCTGATGGGCATGATGCTGAAGCATAAACTTTAAAAAAGTGTCTATTCAAAATGCATTCGATTCATTTCACCTGGACACAACTGTTAATCAATATTATGTTTCCCTTAATAAATGTAATAATTGAGAAGTTCAACTTACACATTTTGCTTACTTTTACAACAAGGAAGAACTAACATGAATTTCGATAGTCACATGCGGTCAATGTTTCATATTGATATTTAGGAGGTCACTTACTAATATTATATTCGCAAAAAGATAACCTAACTATATATTTTATTATCAGAAGTCAAATTTACGAGACACATATGAGATTGTAGCCACCCGGATGCAGCCGTAACATCGGCCTTTTCAATGCTCAGGAAGTGGTAAGGGATGAAGCATATGTCATTTAGTCCTATACTCATCGGTACACGTATTTTCGTAAATAAATACCGTAACTTCAAGTTACACGGTATTAAATCATTCAACTGTCATTTTTCTATCCACAAAAATTCCTTCTGTATTTGATGTACTGCCAACTGAAAAAAATTAGTTATGTCCAACGATTGTTTACTCACTAACCCCATTGTCAATTAGGCCTACCATTTGTAGTTGAGATGCAATTGCTAAACCATTTAATAATAACTATTTTTCCTTATCATTCTTTTAATTATCGCGTACTGAACCATTTCAGGTCCGGAGGAAGAAATTTTTGACACCTCTGCGTTGCAAGTAAAGACAGGAATCGTCTGGGCAAGAAGATAACGGGAGCCGAGTTGCCTCGAAACCGAGCAGGATGGAAGAAAGAAAGCGTGGCTCGACAGTATTCACTGCGTGCAGACATGGAGTGGATTAAAGGTAAATGCCAATTACCAGATACCGCATGATAAAAACACCATAAGGCATTGAAAAAATAAAAAAACCAGAGGCATGCCCGTGAGCCGGAAAGCATCATTGGGGAGCCCCATAAACCTAAAGTTGTGTGGGCGACATGAGATTAATAATTGTCGATGGATTTATGACAGAACTCATCTTTCCTACTAATCATTCTGCCTACCTCCGAATAAAACGAATAAATCAAATGATACAATTTTCAAGGCAATATTAACAGCAAATCTAAATTAGAAACTATGACACCGATTATTAATGTTAAACAGCATTCGCCAGTTACACTGTATGTGTAGCATAAAGGGTTTATGAATCAAAATCACCATCTGTTGCCATATTATTTTACCTATTCTGTCCATGCTCGGGATCAGAGACTGGGCATCTGAGAATGTCAATGGCGAATGGTCATAGTGTAATGATTACATGCCTTCGCATCTACATACGGACCTGAAGTTGTGTAGAAGTGCTTCAAAAAGGCCGAGGAAAAAGAAGACATTATTTTTATGAAGTAGTTTATGATTGACAGAAGATGAGTTCAGGAAATTACTGCTCAATTTGCTCAAATTTGTAGACTGATTCATTGCGACCTATCTATTTTGTTATGAAATTTTCGGGGCATAGTAGGGAAAACGGTGGAAATTTAAAACTTTCGTCTCACAGGAATTGAATTGGGCTTCAAGTATATTCTTTCTTCTGTCAGCAATTGAAAACAGGTCAGTCACTGTACTACATGACCATCCGGAGGGAAAAAGGGCGCAACCGGCTCAATTGTCAGTCTGGTGGGCGCTAGATGATCGCGATTCGCAACGAGACTGCACTCCAGAGTAAGTAGAACTCATTGAAAACATTCGGCATCATCATGGCAGATAGGTTTCAGAGGTCGTTGCTAAAGACAGACGTAACAGAATTAACATCGGCGTTGTAGTTTGGTTTGAGAGTCTTATCGCAGTTCGGGGAAAGTCCTTCAGCGACAATCATGCATTGTTACTCTGCTTGATGATAATAATCTAGACTCCCACATCTTGCCCAAGCGACGGAGATTATGCTCACATGTAATAACAAGGAGCAGAAAAGCAATCTCTACTTGTTTTATTGTCAATCCCTGTGTCACAGTTCAGCATATACAAATTTTGCCGATTATGTTACCTGCGAAAGGTTTCAAAGCTTGGACAAACTTATCTTGTATCATAATTGGACAGTCGAGGGAAATTAAAAATGGAAAAGGATTCACTTGCGCCCCGTCTTAATTTGGTTATGAGAGGTCTTTGATCTTGGAATTTGTTCTTTGAACAAACTGATGGTCTACAACAGTTGCGTCTGTTATCATCAGGCGTTTTTAACAAGTAACTGAAGTTAGGTGATTGACACTATTTAAAATTTGTTATGCTTAAGTGAGCTATTAACAAAGGGAGAACACGCTCTGTGACAGGACATGTAGGACAATATATAGTTTAGCTTTCTGAGCTATGATCGACTTCCTTTGAAATAGCTATCGTGGCAGTCTTTATCTGGTGTTCACTCAATTCAGTTCTGTTACCTTTAAATTTATATGTATGGTGAAAAAACAGTTGAATCCTGTTGTCATCAACAGATTTGTTTAATAAAATGAGTCCAGACGGTTTGGGGTGTGAGACAGCAGGGTATAGTAAGTGAAGACTCATCTTAAGTTAGAAATACTTTTATGAAATTTTAGTTGACTTCAAGATGATTGTCATATAACAATCATATATCATTTGCATGTTCTTTTGAAAGGAATTCAACCGTATTTTCCTTTGTTCCATTGGACTCGGGTTGCGCATTGCGGATTTAGCTTGTTAGCATGAATTGGAATTTTTTAAAAAAAAAAATGTTATGTTTCCTTCTCATTGCTAATTAGAAACTTAGAAGATTTTATTCAGCATAGAATCAATCCTAAATCCAGACCTAGGTTTTAGCTCGATGAGGAAGTCCAAAGCTCCCATCAGATATCGTGTTACTAGATTTGGAAGTATGAGATAAGGCCATCGATGGATTCAAGTTTCGCAATCTACAATCCCGTCTGTATAGCAGCCATCCATTTACGAGGACGGAAATGTTGATTAGATAGTGAAAGAGTGTAAAGTAGTCCACTTTCGAGAACTTCATCTGGAAAAAATTATCTACTATACATGTATAAGAAGTAATTAAACTTAGTAAATGTGAATTTATTCGTAGAGTTTTAGCAATATCATGGATTTCTAATAGCTCGAAAATACGTCAATCATTATTAATTATGAGAATAATGTTTGTATATGTATGTGCTCATGTATGTTTACTGATGCACATCTTTAATTCAAAATGTAAGCCATATTTTATTACTTTACATTTTCAAATACAGTAAACGCTGTTACCGATAGCCTACATGAGCAGAATGCGAAATGAAAACGATAAGAGTTCTAAAGAAAGATTAAATGGTGGTGGTTTAGGTTCAATGGTTTCGTCGATAAGAATCGCGAGAAGAATTATTGATTCTTATTGAAAATTTATGAAATGAAAAGATTATGCCATATATTTAGACTCTGAAAAGGATGGTCATAATATACCGAACATTTCATACGAGTTAATAACATTGCAATATTATTATTTGACTCAAAAATGCTTACAGAAACGAATATCTTTTGCTAAAATGAAATAAGAATAGTGTAGAACTCGCCTTGATTCTAATAGAGAGAAAACCAGCATGTCGGGAAGGGATCCAACTCCTTCCATGTATGTATTGTATTGACGAAACCATGTCAGGAAACATTCTACATCATACGTGTTCCTTTCGTTTTGTTGACATCGCCGAACGGTCCGCTAGATCTCAGAGGAATTGGGGTTAGTGAAGCGATTGTCACTAGACCATTGTCAAACCATCTTATCACACAAATACCGGAATTGCCATCACAGATTGCTGTCCCATCGAACCCTCTGGCTTCAGGAACTCAAGACTCCTTTTTGGATTTCAAATGCGGTATCAGCGCCGGTTGAAGTCTATTTCCCTAATTGGTTCCTTTTTACGGTAATGAAGATTCATGAATGCTGTAAAAGTGACATCACCTGAAGAGATCAATAAACCGCAATTATCCATGAAATATCTTTTATAATTTCAAGATTTCTTGGATATATTTGCAGTCATGCGCAAAAATTACATCTTTCACTTTTCCGTTAGTGGTTGAAGTTTTACCTTCATAAAATCTGGAGATCGTACACCAAGACCAGAGGCTCCAGCTCTAGTGAAAGCCTTAATTACCCCATTTATGAGGTTTTTCGGCAGATCTACGCTTCAGTTGATGTTTTCACTTTGGTTGGGGAGTAGGTTGGTTATGTAGTGTGTGTTGGGGATTTGGGTTTAGGGTATGGTGATTTGAAGTGGGGATGTAGATTGGAATTACTGTGAAAAGTAGGGATAGTATTTATAGGATTTTATTTAGTAATTTTTTATATTTATTTTTATGTTGGTTTTGATGTAGTGTATCCGAATTATTGTTTATGAAGTGTGATTAGATTTTTATAAAAGGTGGTTTATTTTCAAGGTGATGAATTTTAAGTATAAATTTGCCAGTATATAGAATTTTGTTATGAATAATTAAGAGATGTTTTAATAATTTAGAGTATGGGAAGGAATGAATGAAGAAATGATAATTAATTTAGAATATTTTGATGATTTGATTTTGAAAGATTATTGAATATTTTTGGTTTGGGGATTAATATTATTTTTTTTTGATTTATTTTTATGTTTTTGTATTTATTGTTATGATAAAAATTTTTTGAGTTGATTTTTTCTGGGTATTATTAGATATTTTTTTTATTGAAATTTAAAATTTCTAATTTATGTATAAATTTTTTTTGTTCGTTATATTTTTGAGAAAATGGAGATATGATAAAATTATTATTTTTATTATATGTAGTTTAAAGGGGATTTTGTTATTATGGTTATTTGTATGCTTTTATTTTTTTGTATATTTTGAATGGGTGATTTTAAGGGGATTATATTGAGTCATTATTGTTTCAATCTAATGCTTGGTGTTCTTATTGCCTCCAGGACTACACGGAAAATTTCGAAACGATTTGAATCCAGTATGGTCGTATTTTGTACAAGATCGATCGAAGTCGTCTCCGTTCCTCTTCTTGGGCATTCTCTGTCGTTGTCATTGAAATGAGATAAGTGACTTTATTTGTTCAGAAATCTTTTAAGAGAGACATTATATCCGCAATGCATGGTATTCTCGTTGCCGCTGCCCAATACATGCGATACTGAGGCATCTTAAGGACCGCCAATTTTTAGAAGGGATCCCAATATAACTGTTTGGTTTACTTCAACCCCACGTTGACATTAATTGCCCCATTTTCTGTGCCTCTTTGTTGAATAACTGGTATATGTTGGTTTGCCTAACAATCAAATCAATCAAATCGGTCGTCAAAAAAACATTTGAAAATATTCCAACGGAGAGGAAATGCCATCGAGAAATGTAAATACAATTGATTGAAAAGGATGTGTTGTTGTTAGGGGTGTGGTCTCTTTCTTCCAGCGGGAATTCTTGATTCTTCATACAACCCATTTCATTGTGTGTTCTATATTATCAGCATCGGTCTTCGCTTTCAGAACTGTCATTCTTCTGACAAGAGGTTATTTTCATTTTCAGCAATTTCTATTTCATTTTCTTCAATTCTCATCTAAGTTTTTCGTCCTCAGATAAAATCGTGCACTGAGGGAACAATGATCCTCTGCCTTTGAAAGAGGATGAACAAAGGAAGATACTCCTGCTGTATTAGGTCGAAGCTTCCGACGAGTAGCGTTCTCCATCCTGAAAAGCAAGATGCGTTAATACATAATTATACATTCGACCAACGGACATCATCTTATGATTAACAAGCATTTGAAATGTAAAAGAAAGGTTATGAATAATCTGCATGATTAAGTAATTAGAGGAAGTAAAGACATACTCGTACAATAGAATTTTTTGGGAAGTTTCCAATCCTCCTATCATGGCAATTGTATCTATCTTGTTGCTCACGATGTTCAAAAAACAGCACAAAAAACAAGTTGGTAAGGCGACAGGCATTATTTCATTCTCGTGGTTGATATAAGTAGATCAGTACAGCGACCGTATCCATGCCGTGCAAGGCTTAAACACGCTTACTACCAAATAACATTATATAAAATATGTCACAATGAAGGCCTAAATGTGTTCTATTTACTTTACGATTTAAGATTTGGGTTTCAGGAAAATTTACTCTCCTTGTAAGAAACCGTGTTTCTTTTGACCGTCCTCCTGTGAGGTCATCGTCCCGAATGTACAGTAAAGTATATTACCCATTAAGGGGCAATTGTCATTCTCCAGACGAATGACAGTCGGTTTCAAACGTTGTTAGAATGTATCCCAACATGCATCTCTAATCTCCCTCTTCTGGCCTGTCTATAGATAGTTTTATTTGTTAAATTGATTAGTATTTGTGATCATCTCATAAATTTATTCGAAAAAACGTCTAAACAGTTTGACCTGCATAAAGTCGTTGTCAATAATGGTATATTTCTATAATTGAAAATGGGCTTACCTTGTCACAGAATACGATTGGCCTTGCGACAATTGTCTTGTCAGCGTGCGTGTGTAAAATCTCCGATAGTTCATTGCTATGCTCCTGTGTTTCATTCGGCCCTTGGCGTTAACCAATGAGTACCGTCGAAAACAGTCCAAATGTCACACTTTAGACAAAGTCTTTGTGGAAGGGACGCTTGTGCAGGAAAGGGTTAAGATTTAGTAGATTTATTTTAGTTAGTTATAGTTTAGTTTTTAGATTTTATTTTTAGTTTAGTAATTTTTTTAGTTTAGATTTTTAGTTATTAGGGATTTTAGTTTATGTTAGAATTTTTGTTAGTAGATTTGTAGAGTTTTTTAGGTATTTTTTGATTTTTTTTTTTTAGTATATTTTGTTTTTAGCATTTTTTTTGTTTTTTAGTTTTTTAGTTTTGTGTTTTTGTTTTTTAGTTTTGGATTTTTTAGATTGTATTGTAGAATCTTAGATTTAGGATTTAGATATTAGATTGTTAGTAGTTTAGTTGTTTTGTTGAGTTTTTAGATTTAGATTTGTTTTTTTAGATTAGTTTATAGTAAGTATTTTAGTTAGTGATTTTTTTTTAGTTTTGTTTAGTTATTTTTTTGGTTGATTAGTTAGTTATTTAGATTTTTTTTAGTTTTTAGATTTTGTTTTAGTAGTTAGATTAGATATAGATTTTTTTGTTTGTTTTTTGTTTTTTTTTGTTAGTGGTTTTTTGTAGTTGTAGTTTTTTTTTTTAGATTTATTAGTATTATAGTATTGTTTAGGATTAGTTTGTATTTGTAGTAGTTTAGTTTAGGTAGTTTGTTTAGATATTTTTTCGTGTTTTTTGTCGTGTTAGTAGAATTTAGATTTTTTTTGTGTTTTGTAGTTTTTTGTTTTTTTTTTAGGCTTATAGTTGATGCTGATGTTTTATTTTTTTTTTTTTTTTTTGTAGTTAGTTTAGATTTAGATTTTAGTTAGTAGGGTTTTTTTTGTAGTATTTTTTAGTTTGATTATTTTAGTTGTTTTATGTTTTTGTAGTTGTGTATTTTTAGATTTTTAGTTTTATTGTTTTAGTTAGTTTTTTTTTTTTTTATTTTAGTTAGATTTAGATTTTTATTAGTAGTTTGGTTTTGATATTTTTAGATTGTTTAGTTTTTTTTTTTTAGATTTATTAGTTAGTTAGTATGGTTAGTATTTTTTAGCATTTTTTTTTTAGTTTGTTTGTTTTATAGATATGTATTTTTTTAGTTTAGCATTAGATTTTTAGTTTTATTAGATAATTTTTTTTTTTAGTTTTTTTAGATTTTTTTTTTTTTTTTTTAGTTAGGTGTTTTTATTTAGTAGGATTAGTATGTTTTTTAGCGATTTTAGTTTTTTTTTTGTAGTTTTAGTTAAGTTTATTTTTTTTTTGTTAGAATTGTTTAGATTAGGTTAGTATTTTTTTTAGTATATTTAGTTTATTGATTAGGTTTTTAGCAATTTTTTTTTTTTATTTAGAGTGTTGTTTTTTTTGGTTTTAGTTAGATTTTTTTTAGTTTTAGATTTAGATTTAAGCAACTAGTAACTTGCTTTACTATGATAAAACGAAATTTGATTGAAGCCTGCAGAACAGCTGGAATTTTTGTAATTTTAGCAAAGGAGTTTCTTTCATTTTTGAACAAAATTGACTATAAATGATATACCATCAGTGTAACGTACAGATGTTATACATTACTACGAGTAAACATAGGCAAGAAATTTCAAATTAATTCTATTCAGCGAAATACATGCAACCATGCAATAATGTAAACATACATGTAACCTATTGTATATCATCGACCACGGTAATTGACCATGGCTATGAATGAATATAATTTGTGGCCCCTCCTGGACGAATTTCTGAATACTCTACTGGTCTAAAGTCATATTTCTTAGCTTGGAACGTCTTCACGTGGCTTAACGCGAGTCAGTGGCTTAAGCTGTCCAAAATTTTGTGTTTATCGACACAAGAAAGCCTCCTAAATTCGAATGGTTTTTAGTTTTACAGACAAAGGTATATAAGATGATACGGAATGGCTTAAATACGTCACATACCAAAAACCGTGGCTTTAAACTCAGCATTTTTCCTTTAATCAGAGAAACCGCATAAAATCTGATTTTTGTCCAAAACGCCCAATGGATTTACATGTGTTTTTCTTTAACCTTGAACAGGATAGAACTCTGCAGACTCGCAGATTCGTGGTTACCATAGTGTGTACATTATTCTGTGTAAGTCTCATATTCAGCCTCGTTCCCTGCAGAAACTCGTTCTGGCTGCCGAACTACGGTACGAGGTAAGAGTCTTCAATGACAAACAAAATCGTGTGAATGACTATCTACAATATGTACCTTATGTACCTCATCAAATATATAAGTAAATGCAGACGTGATATTCTGTCACAAACTTCAGTTGACGGACACAGCTGTTGACGTTTAGTTCGATTGACAATCGCTTCAAGTTGCGACTATCTCGTGGCCTTATATTGAAAACCCAGGAGATCACGTAAATTTACAGACGTGTGCGATCTGTGCGAACTTACATGTACATAATAATCCAGTCAAATAGTCACAATAAAATCAATATGGTCGTTTTGGTCGAAATGAAGAAGCTTGATTTTAGCTGGAAATTTCACTGAATACAAATTGTGAATAAAGTTAAGTCCGATGAATCGATGACGTCAACGAAAGATGACCAAACGGGCAAGAGGTCCATCTCATTGAACTTTGAAAGTTCATCGATCTGCCTTGACTCAGCAGTAACGGATCTCGAACTCGTATTTCGGTGGTGACATGAAGTTGAAGGAATGCATGAAGATGGAATTACTGGTGGAAAAGTAGATGGAGGATGCACTGGTCGGCTGAAACGTTAAATTTTCTTCATGGGTGCGTCGGTTGGCCAGTGTTCTTCACAAACACCAAATTATGTTAGGAAGTGCACGGACCCAGCTTTTCCTTTCCTTTTCATCTTTCGGAAATCCATATACGGTGACCTTTTCCTCTGTAGAATCATAATTGCTTTTACAATAGATGACAATAAATTTTCGAGGCATTGTAGCGATAAAGCTAGTTCACAAGCAGTCAACTGAGCGAAAACAACGGTGTAGCTTGACTAGCTTCTAACTATTCGCCAGTCTTAAATGAATAGTGCAGCAGGGAAAATTTCACTGCCTTGACTGACTCATCGACATCGCGTGTTAAGCGTCAGCATACAAATCACTGCACACTGAATCCCTAGTGCGCTGTCCTGGCCATATCTATTTATAGTTGTCCTTGTTCAATGTTATTTCATGACCTTCCCTTTGACAGTTTAGTCAATTACCTTTCCTTTCGGCACATTTTGTTAGATTTAATTTCAGCAATTGCTATTTTCTACTTTCAAGCATCAAAAAGTGCTGTTCGAACACGTTTATGCACTAAGTATAGTGTATCGAAAATTAGGATAGTCATATAATAGTGCCTATAGCTATCTGGAATCGCTTGGACAATATTTGATTATAGAAGTCAAATACATTAATCTCAAAAAATTTTCGAATAAACTGAGTTGTTGAGAATATACGATGAGTTCTAACTTTGTAATGATGGCGTATATCATTAGGGGTCGGCAATTCCCCGTGTATATCGAATTCAAAAAAGATAACATCACTAAATCACAGGAATTGACGAAACGTCGGCAAATGAACCACGTGTATAGGGGCGTGCTTAAACCTGAAGGACGTACGAGAATCACACGAAAGAAGAATGATACTACTAATAAAACACCCGCAAATAAAGTATGACTTATTAATGTCATGTATCAAAACAAATACAATGAAGTATGAATTATTGACAATTCCTGAATTTTCTTTTAGAGAGCGATCTATTTTCTTTCTGAACGATAGAATTACTTCATAATGACAAATTTCACAATTTTATTTAAGTCGTGAATGATCGTCATCGGATAATGACAGAAAAAAAATAAAAGGACTAATTTTGCTGTCGACAAAGTATGAGCGGGAAGGCAGTTAATTGTTCAAAAGTGATAGTGGGTCAATTGTGAATGGATTGTTCATGATGCGATCCTACCAAGGTAAGAAATGATGCTTTACAGCGATGGATATGTGATTACTGATTCACTTCATTGGCCGCATCATGGGCCGCATGGTCTATGTTCAACATGGTCATGATGAATGTTGAATGACGGTATTTGTAATTGTTCGATTTTGCTCGCGAATAATGGTATACGCTTCTGAACCATCTGGACTACAAAATCATCGAACATCGAGCCCATGATTTGTAATTGTTACCTATGCGCCTAACCATATTATACAATCATCATCGCTAGAATAGGTATGTATGTATGAATAGTATGAAAGTGAGGCTGTTTACTCTTCAATGAATGACAGCCACGTGCATCATTACGGAACAAAATTTACGATAATTCAAAGTTCCCATTGTTTCTAATAATATTACATTTCTTTATATGCATAAATAATAATTGTCCCTGAAAATCACATCATGTACGATTTATTCAACTATCTGATTGTGAAATTAAAACACGAGTAAATGCGTCCCCTAATTATATTTGTTTTAATACGCAAAATCTTCTTTCGATTTAAAAGTCTTCCTTCGTGTTATTCTCAAACACACTAATCCGATCGCAACGATCGAAACTAAATTTGAAAGATTGGGTAAAAGGTGATCTACATTACATACTATAAACCAACAAGCAACTGTGATAAATTTTTCATGACTTCCTATCATGTGACAAGTGTTTACCTGATAAATCCCCAGCCATTCCTTTCACATGACAAGTATCCTGCTGATAGATCCCCAATCGTGCCCAACCTCATGCCATTTCGTCTGCAAGTAAGAGAGAAACTACATTAAACTGCAATGGATGAAACAGACCAAATGCACATTGAAAAGCAATAATGATCGCGAAACCGATCACCAGCCGATCGTCGATTGCAAGATCTGATCTTTAATCTCTGACAAATCCAGAACAAATACAAGGATGAAAGTACTCTCCTCCTTCTTGCTTTGAAAATGGTGGATATTCTTTGCAGAATGATCAGAAGAAACCAAATGCTTTGCGATAACGTGGGAAACTCCGCTAGTTGGTCCACCACAAGAAGCATCGTGAGACTGCGTTTGAAGCAGCTGTCTGTGATATCTAATGCTTTATGCTGCATGAGACCAACTTTGATTTATTTTTGAAAAGCTAGCAGCAGCTATGGTCTCATGTGCGCTTGAATACAATGAAATTCAACTATTGATGTAATTTATTCACTAAACATTGAAGCGGCATTCAAATCAGCGTCAGTCCAACACTCACAACATTTCAGAGTATTATACTCCTGAAATGAAGAGCTATTTTCGAGCTTCCTAAATACTGCGCCATTAATCAGAATTGAATATCTTGTCGTTTGTCTGCATACAAAAAAAATGTACGTCGATAATCTTTTGAATATGAAGTTTTCCAGCTGCATACACGGACAGTGATGAGGAATGGTACAGTCCATAGCTATTTCAAGTCAACCTACAAACTGCTGTAGTGCTTCACGAAAAGATTCTACCAACCATCAGAACGATCGTAATCCAAGACTAGCTGTGAGGCAGTACAGCATTAATCAAGACCAATGTGTATGATGAAGGTCGATCTAGGTCTCTAGATAACGTCCCAAAAATGTGAAGTCAATAGTGATGATCTGATCTCACCTTTTGGTTTCCCAAACTGAGGAATTCTCTCCATTCTGATAAACAAAATCGATAATTTCAATCTTGAGACGTGATAACGAGCGGTCCAATTTTGCAGAAGAGATGAATACAAATGAAGAAATATTATCGAGAAAGAAATCCTTAAATTTTTAGTATAGATCTGCTTGACCCACGGTCCTTTTTCTTTTTGACGAGCTGTGATCTTTACTAATAGTCCAACAAAGCAATTTCTTCCAAATTTGTAGAAAGTAAAGAGATCAGTTCAAGTACGATGTGAGAAAAAGAAATTCCTGCCGACCACATTGGATCTCCAACAGATCGTCGACAAGCATCTGACCTGACCCACGAGTTTCCCGTACCATGATATTCAGAAACAGTAAGGAATTAGATTTTCTTAACATTCGTTAAGTTTTCTGCGACTCCTGGAACGTTTACTAGCAGGATAGGATTGTATGCAACCACCCGACCAGAACGTCGTCTTTAAAAGCATTACCCACGGCTATTCAAACTATACTGAAAACTCTATTTTCTTAATTGTACAAGTTGATATCAAAATTTACGAAAGCTGGCATGTCAAGATATAGTCATCAATCAAGCAAAACAGTGCACCTTGTGAGATGCATGAATCGACGAAGGTGCAGAATCGGGAAATGAACTCCAAATGATGTCGCTGCAGGTTATGAACTGAAAGTATCTGCTTGAGATCCAAGCACACTTCATAAACTAACAATGAAATGTTCATCACAACTAAACAAAGGGATATTAGGTGGAAATTGTTTCCAGAGTGCCTCCAAACGGCTTAGAGTTCCATTGTAGCCAAGCTTGGCAATGTCGATAACTGCTACAATAGAATTGGCCTTCACGATTGATGTCTGTGAGTATGGTAATCCACCTAGTGATGTAGGGTGATAGAGTGAAGAAAAAGTGACCGAGGAAGGACTGATACTATGTCTGATATTTGCGGAAGTCTAACCACAGCTTGCTACCTGATTCTGTACAACAAATCTTTCTGTCTGTCGTTCATCACCTTATTCTGCACCTTTGTCCATAAATCTCTTACAGACAATAAGCAAAATAGTTGTTGATTAAAGTATCAAACTAGAAAATTGATATTGAAATCATCAGTGTATATACAATATACATATAGGAAAAATGATTCATATGCGAGTTACAATTTACAAAAGGTATTTTCGGAAATGTTGTCTACATGAAAGAATTAATTACATGAAAAAAACTGAAAATCTCAATATGGACAAAAAGATTTGAAAAATCGTCGTCATCGTTCAGGTATCTTCATAAAAAAGTTTTACAAAAGTATTATTGAGAAATGCTGTCTACATAAACGAATTATTTACAAGGAAAAAATCTGAATATTCACAAAACTAATTAAAAAAATCGTCATCTTCGTCTAGGTCGACACTGTAGCACTTCCTTTTTCTATAGCGCTGAGGCTGTTCTCTCCTTGGTTCGAGTTTCTTTGGCTCGGGGTTCCTTCGGTTCGGGTTCCTTTGGTTCGGGTTTCTTTACTTGCGCTCTCACTAGAGGGACATTTCTATCTTTAATACTCCTGCCTCGATGGTCACTTTTCTTGAGGATTGACTTGATTTGCACATTAGTTTCATGTACAGATCCTTTCTCTCTGCAGTACAGTAGGAGACGGGAGTTTAAAACTGAAAATATAATAAATAGACATGTCAACCACCTTATTTAACTGTTAAACGCACATGTCATCAATAAGCAATGAGCAATGAAATTTGAAGTTCCAGTGTACTCTCGCGTAATGCAACTCTCTTTCATCCACCTACTGGCTTGAGAACAGAAAAGTCATTCACAATGGGAGCGTTCTGATAAGCATGAGATTGGTCGGAAATGTATGTGATGAGTTGAATGATTTGCTTCACATATTAAAGAGAGTGTCATTCTCATAAGAAGAAAAAAACCGTAGATCATCATCATGTCAAATGTCAAACTTCGTGTACATATGCGTTCATCGACATATCACAAGCTTATCCGATCAATCTAAAATTCCTAACTTTTTCAGATGCTCATGTACCTACACTTTTAATTTAGATTAACTATTAGAGCAGATAATGAAGCTGAAACTGCGTCTTCGAATTCGAAACATCGGCCGAGGAAACAGATTCACAGACATTTCACGGTGTTCGTGGAGCTTAGAGAACGTTTAGAAATGTTCCAGGAATGGCCGCTACATTTCTAAGTACTGGAGAAGTAGGCCTGCATCTCTTTTCCGAATAATGATGCAAGGATTTTGTCTGTCTGTTTGAAAACTGTAATGATTAACTTGGATCTTCTAGAGGAATAAATCATCCCAAAATTGAAAAGATCCCAACAACTACAATCCCACGTGCGAAATTAATATGAAAAATGCTGAATATACTTACTCCCAAGTCGTTCCTTATAGACTTTTCATCAGGATCAATTTCGACCCACAATCTTGTAAATGGATTATTTAGGGTTTGATTATTATGATAAGTGTTCTATAATAACCACACTTCAGGTCAATCATTTATGCCATAACAATGCCTCTGAACAAAATTGATAAAATGCAGTTAGCTTGTTCTCATATATGCATTGATATACTTCATGTAATGAAATAAAAACATTTTGTACCAAATTCTAGATATCAGATTTGAACCAACAAGTGTCTATTTTTTTCAGTGTAATACCCTTTTATATTTAAATTCTAATATTTTTCCGATGGTAGCTCTTATAAATTTCGATGGGCAAAATGAAATTGAAAAATAAGCTCATCTCATTAATCGCTTAAGAGTTTAAAATTGAAACTTTGTCAAAAGCCTTTCGGTTCAACCATGAATTCCTAAATAAATAGTTTGTGGGGGGATTATGCCCATATTAGCGGTAATTACAAAGTTCTATTTTGCATTTAAAGTAATTTTTCTTATCGATGAGATGTACACTGTAGCAGTGATTAGATATCTGAGGATATTTTCATAGCATGTGATACCTGCAGCACTTCTTTGTCCATAAGACATTTCCAATCCTCCAGCTAGCATGAAAGAATCCATGGGATCAACACATAATTGTCATGGAATATGGATAACGCAACATAATCTGTGTACAAGTGTTAGCACGAAATAATACCTTCATGTGTGCAAATTACAAATTGTGAATCAAAATTACAACCTTGCTTAAGATCTATTTATATGTTCCTCTATGTCCCACTGCACCAAATTACCCTGTCCTTTTGTTACTGTCCATCTCGCTGGTTTTTTTTATTGCTGTAAAATCGTCCTCAGTCCACATAGTCATGCCATGGACCTTGTTATTACATTGTGAAAATTGATGTTAATTATATCAATTGTGACTCTAAGGTTAAATGTGCTGGTTTGCATTTTTCGAGGAATAAATATTTTTAAAAAAAAAAAATCCATTTGGCTTTTTCCATTTACCTGGCTGATTAGGAGTTAACCCTGTGTGATACTACTGATTATATACATATCAGTAGCATCACACAGGAAAAAATTTTTTGGCTCTTAAGTTTTGGCCGAAAGCGGGCCGCTAAAATCGTGGCGGCTATGGCCTCTAGCGGCTAGGTGAATGAATTTCGTAAGCGGGCCGGTAGTTTTTTTCCCACCGGGTAAATGATGCATAAAGAAAAACAATTATTTAGAATAAATGTAGGAAAAGGTTTTCATAAATTAGCTAAATGAAGAACATACATGTTTTCAACATAATTGAAATAGATCAATGGAGGAGTCAAGTAGTTAGGTTTGATACTTACAAAATTACATCATGATAGTACCTGTTCAACATCAATAATTAATTAATTTTCTAACTTGGAACAATTATTTTAAAATGTAGCTAGATTTAACACAGTGCAATATACATACGAATGATGAACCAACATTAGAGGTAAGGATAGACAGAAAATGTTTGACTTACTCGTAATATGTCAATTGCTTCATTTTTCAAATCTCCGTCGTCTGATAATCTGGGACTGCTTTTTACATAAGCCATGAAATTGAGAAGAATACTCAAGCGGCAGATCGTATCAGAGGAGGTTATATGCTTGAATTTGTGGGAGGGAATACTTCTACTGGAATCATATACTTCAAATTTCAAATTGGGGTGCACTATGATGGATCCTTTGACTTGGGGTGGAGTGGACGACAGATCGCAGTATAAAAAGTAAATGATGTTGTCTTGTCGGTGAATGATAAAACCAGACGAAGGGGTCTCTTTTGAGATCTTCATCGCAATGTCTTCGATACAGCTCACTTTGTCAGCTTCATTCAGCTCAGTTTCCATTTGCTCGAAGCTTTGATTTAGGAAATCCCGACGCGCAGACGAGGTCGCTCTTTCTGTAGGTCTTTCAGATTTAGCCGGTGGGAAATGAACCTGCGGCCCGCCTTCGGCTCGATGGTGGCCATCGGGGAACTTTCGGCCACATACAATGTGCATCAAGAACATTCACAAGCTAAAACATGATCATTTGTTATCGAAATATGTACAATAGTGAATCAAAAAAGACATGATAAATGAGTTTCGGCTGACTTTCGGCCAACAAGTTATTGGCCATACCATCTGTGTAGCTTTCGAATTGGCCGACAGTTTCCGGAAAATTAATGATATTTGTATTCAACTATTAATTTCAGAATTTAGATGTTGCTTGAAGAGACACTCATGCGATTTATTGAATCAGAAAGAGAATTTCACATTTTTCAATGAAAAATATTCATATAATAGTCGGTTTTGACACCCGTCGTAAGTTCATTAATTTGACCCCAATATATATTATTTAAGTGACACAAATTCCATGCAGATATAATAATGGGACAATGTCATTCATTTATGATGCATATGGCTTAGATTTCATATGAATTATGAACGGAATCGCCAGCAATGGTAATATAATTACACTGCAAAATTGTCAAAAAAATTGAAACTTTCATTTCTTTAAAGTGGAGAACCAGCAATGCTATGATCAGTCGAAGCAAGTATCTCATCTCTCAAGGACACTTGGTATGTATTTGATAAACTAGTATTTGCAATTATGTGCGCATTATTAAATGAGTCACGTGCGATATTTGCAGGAAGTTCAAGTAGGCAAAATCAGGAATAGGCCTTTAATGTGAGTAATATCTCTGCGATTGAAATTTCCATTGTTCTAGCGTGTCAAATGCAATTTATACAGATATTTGCATCCTGTAACTTTGCATTAATATAGTGCGCACTATTCAACATTGTGAGATTTTAAATTGAAAGGTAGGTATGTAGTAGACAGTATATATACATAATGGGTCACAATGTTGCTGCACCCCTTCTCTCACTTGGGCACCTGAAAATCAAAATGCATTCTTCCGCTGATGAATCTTCCGCTGTACCACACAAGGAGTTGTACATCCTGTAAAGTGGACAAGCCAAAACATCCGAAGTTGGCAGAGTTGACGTCCCTGTGGGAAAAGATCCTGCTTTTAGCATGCTTATGATATCCGGCTTTTCGTCAGATAAATTTCATACCATAAAAGCATGCTAATCGCATGCCAATGTCGCATGCTCATGTTAGCTGGTAAAAAGCTATGTTGCTAATTTAATCCGGCAAATAGCACCCCTTCTCTAGATTCCTTAATTATACATACAAAACAGAAATCCGATTAAAAACGTAGATTTATTAGAAAATACACACTTTGTCTTAGTCAGAGAGACTCTCAGTGTCATGACTTTCATCGTTATTGTGAGAATTCACGACGTCATTAGCTCCCAAACGCACGCGTTTTGCCTTTACCCGATATTCATCCTTTGTGGACTTGATCGCACGCTTTATTGAACCGAAAATGTTTGCCTCCGATGTCGTAGGGAACCCTCGACGAGCAGCATCTGTTGAGAAAAAGTACATATGGGTAAATCCAATTTATTCCACATTTCTGTCTTTTCAACTTTGGGTCTGATTTCCGTGAAAATTTGCATTTATGCTCATTTTTTTACGCTGAACACGAAAATCTTAGCGGCGACCACACCAAATAAAAGCTTTCCATAGAAATCTAGCACTTTTAAAAAGCCATTTTTTCTACATCTCGGTCGGAGGACAAATTGATCTTGGTCAGATAGATGTCGAATAGGAAACTCTTCGGCTTCTGCATTTGGGTTGCTGATGAAACTGGGAACTTAGGATGAATGCTTGCATGCGTAAAGCGAAGTGACCAAAATGTAATGTATTGCATATATTGTCCGTTGACCGTGACCCACCTTGTCCTCTGACCGAGATTTTTTATGTCTCGGTCAGAGGACAAATTGATGTCGAACAGGAAACTCTTCGGTTTGTGCGTTTGGGTTCATGAGACTGGAAACTTAGGACGAATACTTGAAAGCGTAAAACGAAGTGATCTAAATGTAATTGCATACATTATCATGTCTTTAGACCGAGATCCTTGTACTCTGACCGAGATCTTCAATTTCAACGTTGTCCTCTGACCGAGAATTTTTTAGGGTCTCGGTCAGAGGACATTTTCGTGGTTTTTGGAGATTTTGAGAGGGTTAATTGATATAAATGAAAATTTTCTTTTGCATTGATGTTAAGAGCATGGATCCCTCCAATGGTGTGAAATTTCATCGATTCCTGACAAAATTTCTGGTTTCAGCATCCATATGAAATTGTTGGGAATATTCGAATTCTCTGGTCGAAAAAACGGATAAAAATATTTATTAATCAATATTGCTCACTTGTAACGGCATCAAACTGAATTTTCTTTACGGATTTATAAACTAGCACACTAGAGGATTCGTTCGGTGCAAAACGTTTCATGGAAGAATCAATATTCTTCGAGAAAAGGTACCTCGGTCAGAGGACAGAAAACGTCTCGGTCAGAGGACATTTTTTTCATTGGACAATGGAAACCCAGTGAAAATTCAATGATTAATATTAATTACAATATTTAAAATTAGACTGTCTTGAAGAGCTGATCTTCTTCTTTCAGATGATATAAATATTAACGGGTGTATTTGAATGTATCTAATCGAAAATCCGTGTTGAAGTGAGAGTACTGTAACTTTGGACATGCTTTTTTGGTCTTTTTTCGGCAAAAAGCGGCAACTTGTGAAGACGGTCTTGGCTTTGTGACTTTTTAAAAACCATGCCATAATAGATGATATCTTTACGGTTCGATTAAAAAAAACTATTGAAATCGGTTCAGAAGTATGGATTTTACAATCAAAGACACATTTTCGTCAAATGTTGTGGATTAAATTGAATTTACCCATATCATAAATACTTTGAAGGACTAAGACATGTTCAATCAAGTCAACAACACTAGCACACGAAGGGAATATACGGTACATGCATATACCGTATTTACTCTAATAGAACCCGGGTCTCTAATAAAACCCGGGTCAGAGCAATCTGAATTAATAGAACCCGGGGTCTCTGATAGAACCCGGGTGAGACTCAGTATCATCTTATTGACCTTGTAGGTGAACCAAAAAGTATTTTTTCAGTAACAAAATTCATTTGACGGGAAATAAGCAAAGGAAACAAGCGAAGATTGGATGGTAGCGAAGATGACCTCATCGAATGCTTCAAGGCATGGCATCCATGCCATGATGCCCTCTCGCGCTTGTGCGAAGTGGAAGTTGACCTTGACATCGATGAAGAACACGAAGAAAAGGACGAGCTGATGATTATAGATGAAGACGAATGACTCGAGTTGCTTTTCAATATACCGGTAGATATAGAGACTTTTATATACAGTCCAATATAGAGATTTTTCCAACTGGTAGCCGTTCTTCCTTTGCACAGCGAGTAGGTCTTTAATTTTTTTTGTGACTAAATTACGATTACCGGGTTAGCTTATGGGATCGTTCATAATCCTCTCCACATCCGCCACTCAATATGCCATGAGCATAGTAAATGTAAAAAAGACTTTGACTACGGTATACTGAGCAGTAACAGCACAAACTGTCATACAATAAGGCCCGCATTATTATGTAGGTTCAACGAATTCTATTGTTTATTTCATATTTTTAATTTTTTTGTTATCATTCAATAGAACCCGGGCCTCTAATAGAACCCTGGTCAGAGCGATCTGAATTAATAGAGCCCCCCGGGTTCTATTAGAGTAAATACGGTATAAACAAGTAACACAAAGTAATAAATTAATTAAATTGCTCTTCAATGCAAGTAGTCGTGGTGTTCATGCTTGTCATACATCGTTACGAAGCATGTTTCGATCTGGCGACCATATTTACTGGTATATTTCCTATTTACGACCATTATATTACATACAACTATAAAAAATTAACATAGGTTTCACTGAAAAGAAGGATCTATAAAACTACGCAAAATGAAAGTTTGAAAAACGGAGATATAGACATTGCGATTTTATGCGGTTGATGATTTAGAACTTTAAATGAGCAACCACAAAAAACAGAATATTTTCATCAAATTTTAAGCTTTTTAAAACCCTTTATTTTGCGTAGTTTTATACTGTACTTTTCAATTACAGAATCTATCTCTTTCACTTGTGACTTTGATATTATAACCTATAGACTACTACACACCTAACATGTTTTTTTTATAAGCTGATGCTTATAGTTACGCATACTGAGGAATGGTCGTCAGCGACCGAGACATGCTTGGTAGCGAAACAATAATCATGAGAATAGAGTTAAGTAATAATTCAAAAAATAATAAAAATCAAATACGGGCACTTGCAATAACAGGTAGAAAGTTTCTCAGTAATTGCATACATATCACAAGAAACTGTGAGGCATATGTTCAATGGCTACTAACGTTTTGAAAGATTCACTTAAAATGCCTCCTGGTCTACAATTTCCAAAATGAAATAAGGTCCCGATTGTGTTTTTTATTAAAAGGCAAACTTAACATTTCGACCATCTGAAGTTGCCATCGTCAGAGGTCTATTTAGTATCTAAATTCCTGCATGAGATTCAAATTGCAAAAAACACAAAAAAACGGCAGTAAGCTATATACAGCACAATACTAAATGAACACAGTGAAGAAAATCAGCAAGGGCAATTCCCGTAAATAACGCACGGACGTCCATCTTTCGGCGCTACAGAGACTACTATTAAATATTTTGAAAAGTGATTAATATTCAAGACTAATTTGGCATGGTATGGTGCAATATTCATGGATAAAGTCGCATTGCTTCATGACGAGAAATGACGACTATGTGTCAGAGCGTCCGTGCGTTATTTATGGAATTGCCCCAGATATCTTGAGACTCAATAAACCACAGCAAGAAGTTACAACCCATAAACTAAGGAAAATGAGACTTACTTACCAACAATGGCAATTAGCAACTGTTTCTTGAAACTTTAAGCAGCCCACATGAACCATCCCAATTGAATTGGCGTAGTACCTCATCGACAGCCAACTCGCCTGACGCAACGAAAAGTACATTTTGAAGCGTCATCTCCTCCCAGGCCAGACAAAATTGTAACCTGAAAATGAGAATCATTCGATTACATTGTTCATGACATAATACATGAAGATAATAGCGGACGACAAAGATTTTCGAACGAATCGCGTCCTAAGGTTTGTTTTGTAATCCCTGTGTCAAAACTACGAAATCGTGTAAACAACTGTGGGCCCATAACTCATTTGTGAAATCCCATCCATCATCACATTTCAACCACCCTACCTTCAATTCAGTTTATATGATTCGCGTTTCATAGCATCATGCATGAATGAATGAGAATGTCATTTAAAGGATTTAGGGGAAATAAAAATTCAATGATGATATAATCTACATGTATAACAAATGGGGGATGCACCCGATTTAAACATTCAAATCCGATAAGATTTTACCGGACTTAAAAATTAAACTGAATTAAGTTATATACTTCAACATTATGCAAGTAGTAACTGGACAATAAAGTTACATGCTGTAAAAGCATTGCTGCATATTTGCTTAGCAAAGCGAAAATTTATTCAGGACTGGCAGCATAGAATTGACTTTAATCGGACAATGGCTAAGTCACAACTATAATTTCCAACTTTTTCTCAGCTTCACGAAATTCCGAATGACTCTACAGAATCGAATGAGATCGAGGCTTATATGGCACTAGTTTTTCGCAATTGCGAGCACTCACTATATATTATAATTATCTCTTTTCTAATCAATGATCAGTTATGATCAAATCAAATCCATTTTTCAAAATCAATATGTTATTTTCAAGCTGAATTTTATCTGGGCGAAATGCACAATTTTACTTATAAAACTTCTCAATAACCACCGCATTGTTACTGAAAAGTTGAAAAGTACAACGCTGTGGATTACTAGGAATCATTTTGAAAATTGAAGAGCTATCACTTGCATTTTGAGATACTTCCACAATAAGTCCCATTATGATCATGAAAAATGAGTAATCGAAGTTTCTCTAATACTTTCTTTCTTTAGATTCCTTTTGAAGATATACGACCTGAAGATGATCGTCCGTGACGACTGAGGAACACAGCAGAAGTCACTATTGCTTTGGAATCATCATGAAAAAGTCACAGGTCAGTTTATGAACTTCTTGCGATATGAAGTGAGCACAAGTGACGACTTATCATTTCATTAAATCAAAATTCTTGTTAAGCAGTCCTACAGAATTGTTGTTGAATGATGTCGACATCAATTTATCTCAAAATGGACCTAGTACACATGTATGTCACACACATGGGCATAATCACTAAATTGTCCAATTTGTGAGACACATTCCTTCCTGTCTATTGCAAGTGGTCATCAAAGAAAACACCGATCTACGAGCTTCAACGCCGGCAGCGTCAATTAGGGAGAGCAGTACATCCACTGTTGCTCTCTAAATCTGTGGTCGGCTGACGTCATCCCTCGAGTGAGCGGATAGACGGTAGCGAGGATTGCTTTGTTGCCAAATCAAGTTAGGAAAGTCCTGCATGCGTCCGTTCGGGGGTAAGTTTCGTGTGTGCGTTTCACATACAGTGGAGACCTGGCTTCACTCCTTCGAGCAAGCAGAATGAATATTCTTATCGTTTGTTAGTTTGATGACGTCAGCCTTCTAGCTCGGTTATGGAAGAAGAAGAGATAGCAAGAGAGAGACAGTCACAGTCTCGGACTGCAATGTTAAAGAAGTGAAACGTGGAAAGAAAATGACACGCACGCACAAATGGTGCGACATGCAAGCTCTCAGGAAAGTGATGATGTAAATTGCAAATTAACTAAACTTGAGTTTGAAAGTCACACAGTTTATCAGATCATGATAAGACTAATAAATTCTCAATGCCTGCAAAATTGCGATTTTCATGACACCAAACTCGACCAATTCAATTAAAATATTTTAGCAGCTACATTTCATCCAATTTCAGAAAAAAATTGAGTTATATTTAGTCGCCGATCTCAATTATTCTTTTGAACGAAATAAATATATTCACACATTGCTGGCACTTGTATAAGTCACATATCACTATTCAGATTCAAGAAATGAAACATGAATTTAATGAATCATAAAATCATGCCGATGAAAATTGAATTAAAAACTTGAAATTTTAGTCAAGAAAGCACGAATAATATCGCGACTTTTTCATGAAGACTTGCATTGTAATGCCGATCATAAAATTCCCTTGCAAGTTAGCTTAACTTCCGCGTAGTTGGATGCTTATTAGCAAATATTCATTCCTGTTGATACCCAACTTGTTTCATGCTACTTCCCAAGCAACACAAAACGTGTAGGGAACGTGGCCGGGGATTCATCACGTGTTGACAACGTGTGATCAAAACACGCAATTTTTTGGTGAATTCGTGACGTGATGGCCACGTGTGTGACACGTGGTCAAAACACGCAATTTTTGGTGAATTCGCAACACGTCTCGCACGTGTCGTGCACTTGCTATTAACACATTTTTTTAAGAAAGTGCCCAGCAAACATGTGACGTCATTGTGTCGTCCTATATTGATGTCACCATGAGACGTCTATGACCAGAGCGGGATGTCAGTGACCTCCCATCAAAGACGTCAGAATGACCGCCCATGTACATCAGTGTGACCAAACACATGATCAACGAGCCACAACTGCGATGAATTAAGAAATTATGACGTTCCCGCTACGATGAATCATTTCCACTTTTATTGCACTGAATTTGAGACTAGCTTTTTTCATTTCCAATCTCTTTTATCTCGCTCATTCCATCACTTTGTCTCTCTCCTTGCTTCTCTTGATACTTTTTCTCTGTCATAATTTCTCTTCTTTTTTCCTCCTCTTCTCTTTCTCCTCATTTTTCTTCTCTCTCAGTATTTCTCTTCTTTTCGACTCTCTCTCTCTCTCTTGACTTCTCCTCATTTTCTTCCTTCTCTTCTCTGTCTTCTCATTTCTCACCTTTATCTTCATCTTATTCTTCTCTTTCCTCATCCCTCCTTTTTCTACTTCTATTTCTTATTCCTTGATTAATTCTCTTCAATTCTCATCTTTAGCTTCCTCCTTCATTTCTTTCCTCGCCTCACGTCTCTGAATCTAGCTTTCCTTCATCTCTCTCTCATGATTTGTTTTTGAATTGATGTTTATCTTCAAAAGTAAGATAAAGTAAAAATTCATCATTAATTTCTACCCATGCATCACTTATATTAATAGGATTCATACTTGGCATCTGAAGAATCACAATTTTGCGACTGCATTTGGAATATATAATAATTACAACATTGTGATATTATCATACAATAAGGCTTTTCTGCGGCTGTGCTAATTCGATGCATGGACTGAGTCGTCTTTCGATGGTTTACGCAGCGTTAAGAAAAAGCGGTCATTGTATGCCCATCGCTATTTCATTTCCGAATAGAGGAGAACTGCGCACAGATTATCTCCCGACTACCGCCTTAGCGACTGACCTTCAATCGACGCGTCACCATCGATAATCACATGACAGCGAGAAAGGAAACGTGCAAACGGTCTTCATTTCATTCCTGGCTACTCTGCGCATTGAATGTGATTCATGTCTAACATTACGGCTTTAGTGAAACGTCTGCGACTTAGACCAAATTTTCTTGAACGTCGCCTTGATCACCGTCTTTTATTTGGACATTTAGAGGAACTCAAATCCGCGAACCACATTCGACCTCCACAATCAATTAACAGATCATTTATTTTGTATTTTCAAGTCACCGACTTAGCTTTTGTCGTCTTACAAAATATATTGTGATTCGGTTCACCTCATTTAGTGACTTGACTTTATCTCCTACATTCGTCGCTGAAAACCAGGGCTTTCAGTGTCATCTCGTGATAGTTATAGCTAGAGGCAAGACAATAGTTTGATGCATTCTGACCACAAAATGTTTTTGAATGATTAATATAATCAATTGCCAAAGCTTGCAGGTGAGATGTTTATACTCCTTTCATTGCCTAAGTTTAAGTGAATTAACTACATTATGCTGTATTAGTTATGTTTTCACGAAATTATATGATTTGAATTTTGAAGCTTCATGAAATCACAAAAAATTAAAGAAATTTGATTTTGTTGTCAATAAAACGATAGCGTCATCTGATATCAAATAATTTGTTGCGAATTTCTTTGTTCTTGAATTCTATCCGAGTAAGATTGCTTCCTCACGCTTAAGATAATTTATCATAATTAGAGGCTGACACACTTCAATCTTGGAATATTCTATGATAAATGACATTGCTCACCAGTCGCGGGAATAATTTAATAATTATTGCTGAGACTAACTGTTATATGTAACGTGCGTGTACACAATTCATAATATTTTTGGACTTAATGCATGGCAGTATGTTTATGATTATGTGTGACATCCATTTGTCGAAAATCTATTTTTTGTTTCCTACAAATTGTCAGATGAGTTTAATTTGAACCAGTCCGCAGTATGTGGATTAGTTGTGCCATGTAATTCATCATGCAAATTGAATACAAATCTATGTGTCTATGAATTGTCTCAAGACGACGACTTACTGAAATTCTCTGTATATATTTCAATGATTTGAATTGTTTTTTACAATATACTGTGAATGTCAACGAATTGTGCCATTCGAAAGATGTTTTGCAAACTTATGTTTTTTGCGTTTAAACAATATCTTTATTGTGTATTTCAGACAAGAGTCGCTGCCCCACAAGAATCAATACTGAAAATATGAATGGATTTAACCAAATCAATTCAACGAGTTCGTGCATATGGCGAGGGAGAATCTTTTGATCACTGTGTAGGCCTGGACTTGTTTCTGAGAGGTGAGTGATTTCTTGCACATTTTTGTCACAGTGCTGATGTTTTGGTAGATGAGCTGAAGGGACTAAATATGATAATACAAATGCATAAAGATAAAATGAAGTTGCCGATAAAACTTTTTACACAGATATGAATAATTGGTGGTGTAAAATAGGATTAACGTGATGTGATTCCACGTCCTCCTACACTAAAACAATTGATCTCATACATTAGTGTCAAACTTTATTTTGAACATTGCTGCAACTGGGGACCACTGGCCATAACGTTTCTATTTTTTTCAATGTATTTTTATCATGTTTATGTGATGCACGTGCGACCTATCTAAAACTGCAAATGTACACATAATATAATATGGTGATATACCGATAATTCATAAATCAGTTTGATGTTGGACGGTTTTCAGACGAGGCATGACACCTCTTCATGATTTTCAGGTGAACCAGCCGAACAGGCCTACACTCTAAACCAGCACCTCCTAAATCACACACTGAAGCGAGACACTATTCGTAACTAATAAAAAAATCCTAAAGCAAAGCGTTTTAGGAGGCTAGCGCACTAGTGTTATTGTTCTCTTTAGTATGTCAGCATTCTATTTCACGCAACCTCCTAAAATTCTAGTGTGTCGCGCTTTAGGATGCAGATTTCTTCGATTTTAGGAGGTGACAGTTTACAGTGTACCAGCTGTACGCCAGATTTTTAGCAGGAGCAGGAAATATCCCTTAAAACACTAAGAGAAGCGGAAACATATAACAGACTGGCTTGCTAAACTTCCGACATTTTCACCATATTTCTGTTTGTTAGATGCAACTGCGTCTTCTCAGCAGTAGACATCATTAGGCTATACCAGCGAAAGGAGAAAGAGGCTTACAGCTTGGACACTAACTCTGACAAGTGGTATCATTCCTATGTAAAACATCAACCACAGGTATAGACTATCATGTAGCACCATACTGACTACCGTCTACTTCTCAGCAAAAGGTATTGTTAATCTGCAGTTCATTACAACAATACTGAATGTTCATTTCACACAAATGAAATTGGTCCGCCGCGCATTCAGCGCTACTTAAAAAAGTAACCTTGCAATAAGGAATATCATATTTACTCATGATGGCATACAAATGAATCAAATTTTTAAAGCTATTTTGAAGCATCACAAATATTTTACATTATCCTTTTTCTTTGATTTTAGCAATCATATACAAGATAGATGACGATACTATTGAACTGAGTTTGTATAATGCCTTTCAAGGCTGAATTATTTAAGACATCAAGTTATGAAATCATGAATATGAAATTAAGAAACAAGAGGATGGTATGAATTATTTAAGACAATATATATGATACGAATAATTTCAATAAAGCCTAAAAAATAAAATTTTGAACATCAAATTGCCGGTAATACAATATCTAAGTAATAAAAGTATATAATATTTTTATATAATATGTATAAATATCTACAAAACATGCAAAGTACCGGTATTTCGTTACGACATGATGAGTAATTTGAACGATGATGAACTCAGTAAGTTCAGAAATTTCAGGACTTTCAGAAATAGTCCCGTATCAGTAATGATTTGATTGCTTTCGTTTTTACTAATGTATTGACTGTTTTCCAACATTTGGGCAGGCCTTCATTATTCAAAACAAATTTCAGGTGATCATTATTCAAGTCGGAACGACAAAAGAGGAGGTGAAAGATGCTCTCGACATTTGTGTCGCAGTTAAAAATCGAGGATACAGACTGGAGCTCATTGTGTCGCATTTCGGTCGTATTCGAATTCCCGGTGTGCGGCAGATACTTCCACCGCTTTCTGTGAGTAATTAGTTAACGCATATACGTATATATGATTTCGAAATCAGACAATAAGATTTCGACTGTTTCAGATATTTCCCAATGTTCCTGTTGCTTCATCAACCGACTACTCAGAGAGTGAAGTTATGTTCTGATGCAGAGCCGTATGCTTCTGTATAATATTTAAGCAGAGTTGGCAAAAATCATGATTTTTTTATTTAAATCACATTTTTTATCTTAATTAGCAGATAATTTTTGGCGTCAGTTTCCTTCTTTTATTCACAGTTGATGTAGCTAGGCCTACCTATTGTGCTCATCTATTGCAAGTTAATCAAATCAAATTATTATCTATTACAGGAAAACTATCTTTTACTGCTGAATTAAGTTTGCCTAGAAAAGTTTTCTGAGCCATTCTCTATGGCCACATATTTCATTCGTATCGGCATTATGATAGCGTATATAACTATATTGATATCTTTTACACATACATATTCGTTTGTAAAACAGATATACCGTACATGCAAACATGTATTTACAAAAAGATTCATTTTCCAATGATTAGCTACTGCCCGAGGTTAAAATTGAACAAATGGTCAGCGGGTTGCGGGTTTTCGACCCTATTTTAAGCAAATTAACAGATGCCGAAAACTCCTCACAGCGAATTTCTTACCAAACAAAGCATGATCAATTCGATGTTTTCGTGGAAGTATCATTGAGGGAGACTCAACTCACCCTCTTCATGGTCAAATATGTTTTGTTCGTTAAATTTTGTGGTCAATTTTTAAGACTTACTTTTTACCGTTTTACACCATACATGATATGATGATTTACACGAATATCACTACAGCAATAATTTAAATCAAGTAATTTAAATAATGCCAGCCTTGATTTTAAGTAATATCCAGCCTACACTAACAATTCAATTCAACCACATAAATGATTAATACATTAAAATTCTATCCCACACAAAGCAAAATTATACAGCTTCTGGTACTTTTCATCGATATTTCAGAAAAAAGGCCCCAAACAGATCCAAAACCACCAACTCCGAACAGACCTCCGCAATCGAACAGAACAGAACCGTGTCATTCCGCTGGCCCAGAACAATCCCAAAACTCCGAAAGGTGCTGCTGCCATTACCGGAATACTTCCGCCCTTCAAACTACGACCAAAGAAGCCATATTAAAGAAACCCTGCCTCCAAATATGCTGAGGCAATCTAAATGGCATGCGAGCAAGGCTGGAATCCCGACTTGGTGGACGGGTTGGAGGAGCCGAATCATCAGACGGACCTTTTGCTGATGATCTACAGAAGCTCACAGCAATTTCTGTGACGCAAGATGACATCCTACGTCGGATGGGACATACTCAATCCATAACATCATGGTGGCAATCGACAACGCTCAACTGAAGCAACATTCCATACGATCGGCTCCGCTGGAGGACTATGCGAGTTTTTGCAAAGATCTGAGGATTCCGACTACAAAAAGGATGTGGTGAGTTACCTAAAGAACCTGCATAACTTCTATCATTCTAACCTAGTGTGTCTCACCTCACAATGTAGGCTAGACATGCCTTGTGTCTATCACTTTTTACTGGAGTGAAACCATTATCCTGCTTATTTGACAGTAGTATGCCTAGGCCTACATGTATATTGTAATTATCGTTTTGTCAAACGGTCGTAGGTATTTTCAAATTTTTGAACATTGAGGTACGATCGCTTTTGAAGTATAGTGATGTTCCTCAGCCAATATATGGGCCTTCTTTGATGGTAGAAGTCGTTCGCGAAAGTGCTTTTTCAAATGATCCCATCTAATCGACGTATAAGAGCAACAATAGTTTCCTTGAATGGACGAATTCTCTAAATGTCAATTTTTTGATAAACACGAACCTAGTCGTGGGTTATGTGATTTTTATGTTGGCACTGTTTGTGACAGATAGGACAGGTCCTGCATGTCTTATGTATCTTATGTTTTTTCTTATTTATCATTTGTGTTATTTATATATCCATATTTGATGTTTGACATATCTATTTCTACACAAATTGTTTTGTCTGTATCAAGGTAGTTATAAGTGAAATTACATGATCCCATGTAGTAGCCTACCTGGTATTTGAAGGATATCTGAATTTTATTTTCATGCATTTGTGTCACCTGTGTATCACTTATGTTTCCAATATATCGTCATTATTGATCAATCGTCATACTGAATACTGTCAGATTGATCGAGTTTTGTGCTTTCTTTCAGATCCATCAACTGTCTTGTTTGGGGGGTACTACGATTCGTGAGGCCACATCGAGAGTGATGAAAAGGCTTATATCCACCCCTGCTCAACGGAACTTTAATCGGAGCGGTGTCAATGGACGGCAGAAATTTACGGAGTTCTTGGAGCCGTTAGTAAAAGGTGAGATACCTATATCATGTTAATCAAGCCAATCAAAGTAAATTGATTAAGCGAAGTACGAATATGGCAAAACCTACTATACAGAAACCAAAAATCATTATGAGCTCTATATTTCCATTGGCATCTTTTACAGAGCGTTTCATAAAAAATGGATCACTCTCAAATTTCGTCACCCATAATACGAATTTTTAAAGGTTCTAGTTATAGCTTGGCGTTTGTTTTTTCGTATGAAGGTAGCCCATGAATCCATGACCCTAACTTTATTTCAGTCACTTGATTTTTCAAAAATACTTGATTCCTCATTCGGTTGGTCCTATTTAGTAAAATCGGTATGTCTTTTTCTAAGCTGGCTCATTCGGTGGACTTTATGTCTCAATAGTTTTACATCGCAGTTCACCATAAGAATATAGACCAATGAGTTATCTATCGCGGTAGTATTTTAACTATTTGATAAGACACGGTATAGTCAAGCCAGCTTAGAAAAAGACATACCGATTTTACTAAATAGGACCAACCGAATGAGAAATCAAGTATTTTTGAAAAATCAAGTGTCTGAAATAAAGTTAGGGTCATGGATTCATGGGCTACCTTCATACGAAAAAACAAACGCCAAACTATAAATAGAACCTTTAAAAATTCTTATTATTAATGAAGATGTTTGAGAGTGGTCCACCATTTATGAAACTATCTGCTTTATCAGAAATTCGGCTAGAGATTCTACATGAGATCAAAACTGAGCGCATCTTAACTTTGAATGTCTACTTTGATTCCATCAATCATTTTATCAATCAAATGATCACGATTGAAAAATTGTTAGTCGTATAGTCCTCCTGGTTCATGTATCGGGAAGGAATGTTTTTATTCTGTTACAATGAGTATAATTGCAATTGTAATCGTGCCTGTAGCCTGAACACAGATTTCATCTCTAAACCTGTGAGTCTGTAACTATCGGTAGAAGTATTTCCACATGCTAGCAGCTATACGGCAGTTGGGAAAGTGTATTATCATCGATCGTATCGCAGCTACAATGCACCAATTTTCCCTTTAGTTATGATTTCATCTGAGTCTTGACGGTGCCTTGCATTCAAGTCCGTGATATTCAGCCTATGCATTCGGCTATCTGCCTGTAAATTGAGTGAACGGAAAACGTTGATGTAGGCGGGCGAGCGATGGATGGATAAAGCAAGGCTGAGAGGAACAAGTCTTTAGATGACTAATTAATTAAGAGTCATGCATGACTAAGCCGGCGACTGCAATGTCATACAAAGGTTATTGGGCCTCAACGCACATGTTCACATAAAAACAGAGCTGAAGATGAAATTTAGCATAACGCTGAAACAGAATCTCAAGTCACTAGGCATTGCAATCTCGAGGTCATTTCTTCAATCTCGAGATTCGAGATTTCAGAAATCCAAATCTCGGGATCTCGAGTCGAGATTTTCATTTTTGATGCGGAATTGGCATTTAGCGACTAGAGAGTCGAAATATCATTGCAATTTTGGATAATTTATGATGCAAGCTATAGGGCCTATATTGGCGGTATAGGTAGGCTATACACTAGGGATGTTGAGTCGCATTCAGAATTGTGTCAATAGGCCCACACCGATTTTTGTTGAAGTGCTTTCTAAATCAATGCTTGTTTCCACTTGTCAAATGTTAGGCTAATTAGGCCAATTCATTTAGGCCCATTCTTTTGTCGAGTGTTAATAACTGACAATGATTGAACAGTTTTGATACAAATCAATAACCAATTCATTAATGTTTCTCATGATAAAAAGTAAAATTCCAAAAAAATTAAAACAACCTGATCATGCAATTCTTATTAGATGATATCCATGTCCTCGTTGCATAGGGGTCATAAATTTAGTTTAGTAGCCAGGGCTATTTGTAAATTCTCATAGTGTTCTTGTTGGCCTACATGATAATCATCCATAGGCCTATCCGCAACATGTGTAAAATGAAGAGTAAAATAAATGAAAAACCAGTTAAATCAACATATGTCTGATCAAGTCTTAGAACATCAAGAAGCTATGAAGACTCAATCATGACATATATTAGTTCACCTTGTTTATTTAGAACATAAGACATAAATTTGACATTGAGTTAAAGGGTCTACGGTAGGCAAGACCGGAACTTTAGTAGAAACTGCCCCCGGCCGAGAACGCCCTTTCTCGCCTTGCTCTATGGTTCGTTGTATCATGATTTGACAGTTCAACGCGTCGTAAAATATGATGCATGAAAGAATAAGGTAATATGGACACTTTTACACGTTTATTAAGATAATTTGATTTTGAGAGTGCTTATACTTGTACTTTCAGTCTGAACATCAAAGTTGATAGGAGTATTGAGAGCTGTTGATCGACCGTATAATAAATCCTTCTAGTCTCGAAATTTCGAAGTGTTCAATCTCGAGATTTGAATAATAGGGCGAGATTGCAATCCCTAAGAGTCACTATGAAATAAATCATGTCTGCATTTTACCATCTTTTCAAAGATATTTAATATCTTAATACATATGTTAAATATCCTTGCATGTTTTGAATTCATTCATGTCAAAGCAGACGAACTGTTACTACATCTGTAGGCCTTCTACAGTTCCTAGTCTCATAGAGCGTCAATTAAAGGCGATGCCAGCGCTCTATGAATATTTTAAATTTAAGCTGCTTGAAATATCACTATGTAGATGTCTCTAACGATCTATCCTTCCTTATTGCAATGAATATGATGTTTGGATATAAGCTTATTTCAATGGTCTTGTCATTGCAAGATGTGAGATAGGCCTGTACTGGATACTGTACTGATGATGGGAAATAACCCAGAAACATATTTGTGGCCCCATGACCGTTTAAAGAGCTCTACATGGTTTATTATTTGCATTATGAAATAAAGATTCTACATCTAGTTATAAATGCACTGAATTTGAAGCATTCAGATTACACTTTGAGCTTGTAATAAAGCAAGACATCGTTTGATATTATATCTGTTCGGTGCAAGTCTTCTACTAGGTCTCCTTCAGGTGCACCGTTGGACAGAAATTACAAAGCGGCATGGACAAACTAATGAAGTCTTGCAAGTACGAGTGGTATAAGGACGGGAGGCAGAGGATACACTAGAAACAAAACTCAAATAATCTCAAAAAAACTAAAAAACATACAGTAGCCTACTTCGGAATACTTCCTCATAGGATGTTAAATGAAAAGTGACAATACTGTACAAAGTCAAAAGAATTTTATTTATCTCGATATATGTCTGTATTTTGATGATATTTTTCTTGATGCAGACAGATTTTCAGAAAATATAATATGATCCACCTTTTACACATATGTTCTCCTTCTTGCAGCAAAAATCCCGTCAAGAACATAATCTCCCCAAACCTTTTTCAATGAGCTGGAGATCGAAAAACAAATACAAAAGACTCTAAAAGATTCTAACGATAGAGAGGTGGGACGAGAAATAAGAAAAGGATATAAAGCGCCATGCAACAGACTAACAATTTGTGTATTACTTGTGCGTTACCGTAAAGATTTTTTTAAAAATTTAGATAGTATTGTATATTTCTTTCATTCATGATATAATAAACACAAATATCAGCAACATAACGTTTTCGCTAAATTTAGGTGTAATACACTTATCCTCGTAACTGTAAGCATCTTTCCAACACATGTCTAAAATATGACGTAGTTGGGAGAGACTATTTATATGTAAATAGTCTCTCTCAACTATACGTCGTACAGTGATACATCGCCGTTCTGTCGCCATGATATGGTTCCACTGCTGAATTCAAATATGTCTGTGACAATAAGGTTAATATATATATATATATATATATATATATATATATATATCTATATATATATATTCGTAACTCGTAACCCTGCCCCACCAAAACTGCGCTGTCCAAAAAACCTGGAAAAGATCCATTTTCATCATTTCCACTCCGGTTTTTTGTGTTGCATTGGCAAAGAAGGGACGTTTGAGAACGTGTACGTGTAAAAATCTGCTGATTTCGTGCCTTCGTGGCTGCTCTAGTGAACACAATAACCAAAAAAGCGATTTTCATCAATTGAGGTCCTATGACGACCAGCGAAGGCCTAATGGTAGTGTCCTCATCATACTTATTAAGGGCGTTGATGATTTTGGATGGCTTTCTGAGCTTTCCCTGAAATCCAAATTTGAAGCTTGAGTGATAATATTTTATATATTTTCGTGTGGCATGGAAGGTCCGAAGACTAGTTGATCTGTATATGTGCGACACCCGTACGTCTGGCTATGTTGAAAAATCCTATTATGTTTCCGGCGATGACGCATTATGCAACTTTTTTGATGCAATAATAGGTTCTGTGGCTCAAAAAGGACGAATACACCGTCGCCTGCTTTTGATTCGTCCAAGAAATGACCCTGACTCCACTCTACACACAATAAAAAGGGGAGATTTTCCTAATTTTTGACAATTTTGGACTTTCTTGTTGTTTTGTATAGGATTTTTTGCGTTTATGATATTCAACTATCAAGATAAATATTGTCAGATGACATTGTAGCCCGAGAACTGTCGACGTTTTTGTTAGTAATGTTGAAAAAGACGTTTAAAGATAGAGAAATACAGGGAAATAATGATTATATAATTTTAGACAGGTGTCTGTTCGCATCCATTACACTGATAATGCCATGAATAAACACATATATGCCATGAATGTTAATGAATCACGCAGTTACATTGTTAATGAGCACGTGAAAGTCAAAGAAAATGCCTGATAATGCTTTCTATGATGACTACTCAATATAATATAAATATCTCCTTTAGGTAATAACAAGAACTTATCGACCACTGTCATACCAGGATGACTTCTCCCGCTCACAAACAATTTTGATGTTCAAATAACTGAAAAATTCCGATAATAGAGACAAAATCTTAAAATATTGGTTTTCTAGTTCAGATGGACCTCTGACAATAAAGTAATTCATAGCGTGATTTAAATAGCAGGGATTTGATACACGTATAATAGAAATGTATATAAGATCTTTGGAATTATTATACATAAGAATAAATCCATGGGATGACTTATCAGTAACACATTCATCGGAAGAGTAGAGCAATTTACTACAATTTTGTAGTTGCTAACTATTTTGTGTTTAAATATGTCAATGCCTAACTCCATGAATATTGATGCGAAAATATAACATTGATCAGCTGTTGGTTTCAGTCTGTTTTAGGACAGTCGTACATTCATGAGTACAACTTTACCAACGCGTTGCCCATGCATTGAAAAGCGCTTCGTTCGGATTGGATCAATTTGCATATGTTTTTAACCAATGAAAAGATTTTAATGAAATTTCGAAATGTCATTCATGCAAAGCTGGAATTCAATTTTTCCATGCTTAACATTTAAAATCGCTAGCAGCATGTAAAAATTAATTGAAGAATTAAAAATACAGATAGTGACCAATCACAACCATTCAATTATTTATATAATTTCAAGGTAAACATACGTTCAATTATTTTTGTGAGCCTAGCCTTTTTAGGTTGTGAGTTATAGTTCGGTAGCATTTTTCAGACTGCATCACTATCTGCAATACATTGATTTTCACCAATTTTCAGCGGCATGACAGTTAAACAATGTCTGCATCACAATTAAATGAGATGTACCTGCTGCAACGGAAGAAATAGTTTTTGAGTATAGTAAATATCAGAATGTGAACAGCGGGGAGTGAAGAATCTTCATCGTGCAGCATGTTGCATTCAGTCAAAAATCGCTGTATGAGGCAATTATGAATTTGCCTTTCCATCAACATTTTAAGCATCTGACCATTGATCATAAAAAAAGAATCTGTATACAGTGAAAATTTTTATATTGAAGGATTCAGTTTTTTGCAGAGATTGCGTTCCCGTGGTTCAAAAATTATTTGACCAGTTTTAAAAAAGGCAAAAGTTTGCAAATTTATACACTACCGAGATGACGCCCTTATATGAATAGTATGAAACAAGTTGGATGTCAGGCATGAGTATTTGCTAATAATCAGCCTAACTAAGTGAAAATTAGGCTGATTATCTAGGGAATTTCAAGATCCGTATTGCAATGGGTCTTCAAGAAGAAATCGTGATATCATTCGTTCTTGGCTGAAATTTCAACTTTTTAATTCAATTTTCACTGTCATTTTTATGATTTACTTCATTCATGTTTCATTTCATGAATCTGAAACTGAATAGTTATGCGGAACCATTACATTTTTCAAAGTTAAATGAAGTCATTTGTCTTTGATTATGTGATTTTGCTCTACCAGTGGCAGGTTGCCTGTGATGTGATCACGCATAGGAAAATACTCTTGAGGTTGAGTATGAAAGTAATAAGAACCCATCGAATTGCTAATTTAACAAACATTAAATCTCCAAGGCCGTCATGACACTGAGAATCTGTGAAATACCATCATTTCTTCTGCATTACAATCATGATCATCCGCGGTAATTTCTTTAAAACCGCATATCTCACATTTGGCAACAATAACAACTATGTCCCCCCGAATTCATTTAATTAAATCGAAAGTGTATATACATTGGGGATTTAATATGCGGAATTACCACTCTACCTAATACACTTACTCTATGCCATAGACATCGGATTCTGATGTCTATATGTAATCCGATGTCTGTGCATCAGACGTTTGCCTTTCATAGTCAGAAATCCTGATATGACCATGTACCATTACAAAGAAATGGTATTATGATAGACATCGAACATTAAGCACTTCAATGTATTTGGGAAAATTTGTAGCACACGAACAAGTCCGAGATATTCAGAAAAAGATCATCTCACGCGAATCAAATAATATCATGCAATCTTTTATGTGATCCATGGAATCCAAACCTCTTTGATGGAATCTGATTGACAGAGTTAGGCTTGTTATCTGTGTGCAAGTGCTCGCGAATAACATTAATGTAGAAACCCGAATTTCCGCTTTGCTGAAGCCATAGTGAACTTGAACATCTTTGGACTGAAATGGACAATAGTGGCTTGTTTGGTCATTTCAGCTGTTTATTAAGGAGCCGATCTAGATCAATGTTGCTAGGTCCAAAGATAGGTTGGATCAAATGAAAATCAAATTACTGAAGCGTGCAACAGCTAGGCTCGTCGCTAAGGCGATCTGTTGTACACATGGTTGTACATAATGATGCAAATGGAAAATTGTCCGCTAAAATTTTCCATTGGAAAATTTTGAAATTTATTTTTCGGTGATTGACATTTTTGCCTTTGTTTTGGAGACTATCATAGTCGTCTGAAAAGACTGTAATATTCAAAGACCGAAAACTTCTCTATCATCCCTGTATGTTGACTTTTATAGCCAACTGGGATGCACCTTTTCCATGTCTATTTCAGATCTTTCCAAATGAATTTCAGACATTAGATGGATTTCAGATTTCTCTTGCTGAATTTCAGATATCCGTCAGAAGCTCAACTTTGAAAAGATCTTGAATTCAACTGGAGATCTCCATTCTGGATCATATCTGAAATTCATTTGGGTAGATCTGAAATCGAATTGGAACTATCTGAACCATCTGAACTAGAAATGGAGAATCCTCAGCGAAGATGTCGGACAATATACGCCAGAAGTTAGAAGCTATCATAGATATTATTTTACTCATCACAGATATCTTTAGTGTCCAAATATCTCACGAGTTTAGTCTTTATGTCCTCCAATATGGTCGCTCATGAATGCTGCGTGGACTGTGTGCTTTCACTTGTTCATCAATACATGAGGAATTTGCATCACTAATTAAAGCTGCATAATAAAGCTTAATTAACTTTCAAGCTAACAATTAGCAAACTCCAAAATGAAGTACATTATTTTTGCTCCAGATCTTTCACATTGCATGAAATTATACCCCTATTGTAAAGCAAGATTCACGTTATCCCAAACGGTGTCTGTGAAAATTAAAAATGCTAACAAAATGGCACGCAAAGGTTCAAAAATTCGCGGACGGAACTCGTATTGCTACGATCGCTTTAATCGAATTAATTATGAAATTAAGAGCTTTAGACCCAATTTATTGGTACGTAGCTGCCTCGGCAGTGGAAGTGCTCAAATTATAAGGCCTATCAAAAAAATCAAAACTTTCAAAATTTTCCATAATTTTCCAATTTTATCCATAATTTTCCACGGAAAATTTTCATCACTATATAGTTGTACATGTGAAATTTTTTCAAAATGCATCTGAACAGAAATATAAATGATCATCGCTATCCGTGAATCTTTCCAAATTACACTGATCAGCTGCTTTGCCTTCCAATTTCATCAAGTGGATGTCTCCATTGTGTATAGGTACCTTAATTGTCATGACATTTTTCCACGATCGACGTGCTGTGCCTTAAAGATGTTCATGCCCACTCCAGTTCTTTAAGTTGTTTTTGGATTACAACTAGCAAAGAAATTGCATGCGTGTTCATCGAAACCGGCAGGATATCCAGTCGGTTTCGCTGTTATGCCGGCGTTCACAACTGATCGTTCTACCGGCAGAATAATTAAATCGGTTTAATTATTTTATCTTAGTCCGAATTTTTCGTTAACGAACAACCACCAAGATATTTAACCCTCCAGGCGGTGGGCCCTTCAGCCACCTTCCAGGCGGTGGGGGGGCATATTTATGCCCCCCCCAGGATATCCTAAACTGAGTGTGCGAATTTTATGAAATGCTGGCCCTTACACATTTCGGACATGCTGAATTCAGTGGTGCCATTTGCATTACTTAATTTGACTGTCTTCATGCTATAAATAGCATTTCAAAATTTGAAAATGCGTTTTTTTTCAGAAAAATGTATTTTTTATGTTTTTAGCGAAATTTTATCATCAGATTATCGCAAAAATTGACTCAAACATGTTTCAAGTTCTCTGAATACAATGGTGATGTTCGCATTGCTTTAAAATTTGAATATATGCATAAATAGCATTTTATATTTTGAAAATTTATTTGTTTAGTTATTATCAAATAAAATTATATATATAGTTTTTTTTTTTGAGATAATCAACAGAGAGGACTCTAAAAATATTGAAACATTTATCACTCTTATCAAAAGAGCTTTTTGTTAATGTCATAGAAGCATATTTGATTCAAACAAATGTTTTTCATTGTTGAATACAACTCAAGTTGATCAAATTTGGTTACAGCTGATTATGAAGAAAACTGTTACCGATTCCAATGCAGTCAAATTAGTCACGCAATAGCGCCTTCGGTGTGTTTGTAAGTGATGAAAGGATGCAGTGGGAAGGCGATTGAACGTGATACGCAGACTTATTGCCTCTACTGCCAAGGTGTTTAGAACCAAGGTGTTTAGAAAATCTTTTATAGTGTTTAGAACTCATTTTTTCTACAAATTTTGAAAACAGTATTCCATATATTTATGTTCAAATAGTACATGTACATGCCTACATGTAGAAAATACATTGCCTACATGTAGAAAATACATAACATATACATGTGAATATATTTTCAATACATAACAGTAATGAAAAAGATGTAAAAACTAATATTACCCTATAAAGTACTTACAATATCATTGTAAGTAGTATATGCAGCTTATTTTCAAATTTGAATTGGTAAACCGTGATAAGCATAAAGTTATTTATAGTCAAATAAGTTATTCTATACGTAATGAGTGATTCCAAGCAATAGCAATTCATTCATAGACAAAATTTCTGAAGAATTTCACTGATTTGATAAACTTTCGAAAGTACTTTTCAATAAAGGTCATGTAAAGGTCGTTTCTGTGATCCAATTTTAATAATTTTACAGGAAATTGTCAAAAATACGCAAAAAATAAGCTACTGAAAATTTCAGAATCATACGTTTCATATTTCATGAATTAGATCAAAAAATACAAAGGGGGGGCATAAATATGCCCCCCCCCACCGCCTGGAGGGTTAACTCAAACATAATGGGGCTGTTCACTAACTAAAATTCTGCAGGCAGAAAATTAAAGTTTACAAGCTGACTTAATGACCGACGCTATAGCACCGAAACCGACTGAATATTCTGCCGATTTACCGTCTTTCAAAAAGTCAGCTGATTCTGCCAGCAGAATAATTAAATCGGTTTAATTTTCTGCCGGCAGAATTTTAGTTAATGAACAGCCTCAATATGTCTTTGATCGAGCAACATTTTCATGCAAATTCATGATCATGAATCATTCGAACCAACTGATATGTAAAATGGCAGACATGCAAAGTGATCATTACAGTCAGTTTTCATTAAAAATTCTTTATGTTGAACTTCAGCGTCACTAATCCTTATTAATCAGGAAAGACTAATCCTTATTATATTATTCCTATACGGAAAGACTTCCTTATTCCGGTCTCCTCATCTGTAGGCTACGTGTGGCTGACACAGGTATAGCTGAAAGGATAGTCCTAGATATACATGTAGACTAGATGTTTGATAAGGCTATATATTTTCAAATCAATTCAAGCGGATCAACTAATTTCATTGAAGAATTTCGCAAATCTTTTGAGAATTTTTAATAAATTAAACTTTAAGGAAGCGGAGACAGGCGAGACAAGTTGTTTGAAATGTCAGTCATGGAAGCTATATTCCAGTGAAAAAATCTGTCTGATCAATGGCGATACGATGATGGCGATCATATCGCCAGGTCGCCACTTGACTTGATGGACATTATGTCGCCATATGTTATCGAGTTATTGCTCATAATTGATGGCAACAGTTAACCGCAAACTCATGTTGCTGTTGATTGATTGATTGATTTCTGCAGCATATGTGTTCCTTGATTATGGTTTGTCAGTGACTCATCGATTCATCACCTTACTATCGCTCTGTCGATTGATCGTCATGGTGTCTCCATGTGGTTGTGCTAAATTTTTTAATTGCTCTTAATCTTTTCGTCACGATCAATCTATCAATGCAGTTGTCAGCTAATTCTCCATGTAATTCTTTCGATGGCGATATGCGCCATCGAAACGATGGCACATTTTTCACTGGGATGTATGATAATTGATGATCGACTATTTGAATTTGATACTTGTATGCCATAAAATGACAAAACATTTGTTATCAAGGAAATTCATTCAAAAACTGCACTTCAGTTGTCTTGTTCCGATCTTCCGATCTTCATCTATACTTATGCATGTTCATAATCAGCTGATAGCATGCATGCAGAATTCAGATTGCAAATGTTTGATTACAGAATTATATTATACAGGCATGTGATTTTCGATCATGGTGCCCCTCTTTCCGTATCAAATTCGTGCTGGCGAGGATAGTAGCTAAAGTATTTCGCATAGGCCTATCTATAGAGAGACTTGATAATTGAAGCGGAGGTAGGATACAGGTAATGGGTCTTCACTGTTAAGTAATGGAAGTGTATGTGTATTTTGATCTTTTCATAACATGTTTCCTGCTTCATTGTTTATTGTTGGGAAAGAAATATATATTTTTTGGTTTTGCAATTGCACAATTTCTTTTATTTTTCTTTTTTTTCCAAGACCGTATAAAACTACACCATTTCGATGTGAAATATAGAAAGCGTCAACTGTAATAGCAGCATAAATTTGTAATATAGAAATTGCATCTGCAATATCGAAATTGTCAAGTGTAATATACATATCGTCATTTGTAATATCGAAATGGAAATAGTAATTCAGAAAAACTGAACTGTGATATAGAAATTTGCAACTATAATACAGATACGCACGTACCATCATTTGTAATATTATACATTTTCGGTCCACAATAATGGATGGATGAATAGAACGTGTATCTGCTTTGCCGCAGAGATGTTGGACGATCGAGAAAAGGAACTCGGACTGTAAGCGCGTTGCCGTCATCACGTGGACCTAACATCCATATGCCAGGTGCAGTATCTACTGAAGGAGTTGTCAAAATGTCAACAGAACGTGGATCCTATCGAAAAGAAGGAGTAGCCGAATGGTTGGAAGAATTGAGTGCCGAAAGGCAAAGTATAGGAAAGAATCTCAGTGATATTGTCATTGTCTGTGACAACGGGATGTCACTCGCAAATTGAATCGAGAGGAACAGGTGGAATTTCCATTCTACGACTCGGGCAATACTCACCACCGCTAAATCCAATCGAATACATTTGGAGTGTTATCAAGAATTATATCAAGGAACACTTGCGAATTCCACCAACAACAAAGACAGGAGTGATTGAAAAAAAGACTGAAATATCTGGAAAAAATAATTCAAAGTGGAATCTCGTCAGTAGAAAGCTTTCAGTGTTGCCAACATACCACCACGTACCATGCAGCTGTTATGAACCTGGAAGACTTACAAGTTGGTATTTGACAAATTTCAACCTATCATTTGTTGAGTGTTTCAATTTTTACAAAGTAACCTTGATTTGCCTGTATTAATAAAGTTGTGCATATGTACATTAGTAATAATTGTTTGAGCCATGGTTTGAGCTTTTATTTTGTGCAATAGTGCAGTCAAACAATGCCAAAAAAACTAGCAATTAATAAATACATAGCAATTTACAATAACTAACATCGCTGGAGATGTGCAGGAAATAACAAAGTTACAGAAAATTTATAATTTCGATATTACAAATGCTGATGATAGGCCCATCTATATTATAGTTGCAAATTTCTTTATTATAATTCAGCTTTTCTGAATTACTATTTCCATTTCGATATTACAAATGGCGATATGTATATTACATTTGACGATTTCGATATTGCAAATGCAATTTTTATATTACAAATTTATGATGTTATATTACAACTGACGCTTTCTATATTGCACATGGAAATAGTGCAGTTGATAAGTTTGTGAAAGTAGTATGCACTGCAATTATAATACACTGTAGTAAATAAATCCAGCGTGCCTTACCGTAAGTGAATTCCTCAAGAATCACAAATTCATGTATCCGTGACGCCTCCTCTAAGCACCACGGGAGGGGTAGCGGAGTATAGCTTTGGTAGTACTACTTGCGGTTTCACCAGAGCTGTAGTCTCTAAAGATCAGAAATAAACGCGGTTTAACGGCCACATCAGAATTCGCATTGCATGGATTAAAATGAAATTCGAATGAAATTCTATGATTTTCTTGGAATATGTCATCAGCATAATCGTGGGACACACCATGTTGATTTACTGATCCATTCAGCAAATGTTGTTGCAATGCTTACTTCTCAAATATCGTTAAAGGTGCCTAAATAATTATCCATCTCTTATCTCCTTTGTTGACAAAAATCTATTCCTCAGTTGCCTTGATTTTCATTTTACACTTGAGACACTTCCAGGAAACTGACCAACTTCAAGCTAACAGGCGATATCATGCATAATGTATCATACCTGACAGTGTTTGACTGTGATGTAAATTTCTCATGCAGGAGGACCATATATTCCAAAATTCTGTGTAGATTCATGCAAGGCAGGGCACAAGGCACAATTAAGCCTGATCGCATCACTCCATTAACAGAACGTCCTCATCTGTGCATTCCTGGTTGTTTTCAGGTTCTGATCTACCCAAGGCATCCAATGCATCATTGATAATGAAGCCAATAATTTTTATTTGATGAGCATTCAACCTTGTGAATCACAAAATCACAATATTAGCTCAGATGCAAAATCTAGGCTAGAAGTTAAAGTTTTGGAAATGAGTAGCAACTTCTCCATATTTAAGATGCTTAGAGCTATTTGTATAGTATGCTGCCGATAAAGAGCTCATATGCTTCATAGATGCACGCAAGTGTAAGTCTTGTTTGAGTTAAAGCGTCGAACATTCGATCTTCTAAAATCTTGAACTCCATGATTGCCTTACCTTAAAATCAAAGCCAATTTGGTTACCTTAATTAGTAGCCTAAAATATTCAGCTTTAATACGAAATGAAAATGGCTACATATTATTTACGATAGTGGGATATGCTACATGTAGACCTATGTCACAGGGGATGCCAAAAATATAATCAACTTGATTACTTTATCAATATATATTTAATTATATCATATATTTTTATCATTTTATTTCAGTTTCAAATCATTAATTTATATCTCATATAATGAGAATTCATTTTCATGTTGTAGGCCTACGTACGTACATGTATGTGAAGGAGTAAATGCAATTAAATATTGAATATTTTTTGACCTATGAGGACCACCGATGGAAGTGTGTCTCATAGGTGGTACGTCTATGGAGGTTTCATCAAGACTTAACTATTTAACTCAAGAAGCCGCAATATTTGTATGTTGGCAGTCGGTGTCCTGCCAGCAACAAATATTATGTAATAACATTTTGTCAATATGCAATTTTATAGATCTCGTCCTTTGCCCGTTTTTCGTGTAATCATGCATGACTTTCAAGCATATTTTATCCATGAGACATATCTATGAGACATGCATGTCATATCTATGAGAGATTCATATTTTTTCAATGAAATATCGATGATTTAATCATGTGTATCTAGAATTTTGCCATCGAATACATGAAATTTAACAGGGTTGCTAGAATCATGGTACCATCTGCAGGTTCATAGCACATTTTTGTCGTGGCTACATGTTGCACATGCATGGTACACAAGCATTGTAAAATTTACGAATATGCACGACTTACATTACTAATTGCAACACATTCGATTACATCACTAGTGAATTCCAATCACCTACATGTAACCCAAAAGTCGTAGTACAGCATCTTCGATGTATGAAATTGTACATTGCACAGAAGCATTAAGATACAAATTGATTAACAGTGTTTAAAACAGGGATGCGGAGTCCTATCATTTTGGTAGGACTCCAACTCCGGGTATATAAAGCCTAGTTTTTTTAAAAAAACTGGTAACCTACATCATAGATCATTATTAGGCTTACCTGAACCTATTTTTAGTGATCATTTCTGTATCAATCATCAATCATTTGCGATGAAAGTTTATCAAATGTCGCTTTACGTTCGATGGTCCTTCCATCTTGTTGATGTGCACTTCACACGGCTTTTCTCCAGTCTCTATCAGGCAGGAGAATCCCCATCCTTCTCCAAAACACATGAGTACACTTTCGATTTTAATATGCGCTTTAGAGGAGCCATCACACACTATTAACGTGAGGGAAAGAGGTAATATTCTCAAATATGCTGCTATTTCATTTTTGTCTCTGATATGACCATTGGTGCGTAGGTGTAATCGAGGCTATTCTTGTCTTCTCTACTAAATCACTGAGTAAGAAGACAATCCTTTTTTCACTACGATTCATTCCCTCAACTATTACAAGCTTTGCATGCACTGCTGTCCCTCTACTTTTGTTTGACGGAAAAGTTGACATCAAGACAGTGACAGCTATGTGCACGAGAATAAATAATTTGTTTGTATTATATCTCGGGTCTAGTTATAAATAGGCCGGAGTCCGGAGTCCTACTCCGACTCCAGCAAAAATGATAGGACTCCGACTCGCATCCCTGGTTTAAACTAAGGTATCATCAGATTTATAGCAATGTATTGAAGACAATCGCAAGTAAAATTCATGCACATTAACAATTCAGACACATGAATCAGTCTGTAACACACTATTCACTCTCCGATCCAAAAACATCTCTGATGAATTCATGGACCAAAAAAGTGGAAAGAATAGTCTCCATTGTGCATGTGATCTGTAATTGTTAAAAAAACAAGAGAAAAAGGGATTTTGTACGACTAACTAAGTATAATTCTAGAAGTATGAGAGATGTTGTGAATTTTCTAAATTTTCAAGAAATGTTTTAAAACGATTAAAGTGACAGCACAAGCGATTGTTTGGAAAAAGTCACTGAAACATTCTTTAAATGCTTTCTTAACGCAGCTGTCAACCGGAAAGTTGCCATAGCAGCTCGTTGATGCCACTAAAAATGCTGCATTGATAATAGAAAAATGATATATGAGATTTGAATAAGAGACGATTGAACACTCATTCAGTTTATGCTTTCTAGAGTTTCCTTTTCATTAAAGCACGCTGGATTAAAGCAAATATATTATGACACGACACGCTTCTTCCCTTTGCACTACAAAATAAAACGCTATAAACTGAAATTATTTTTCTTTTGTTCTACATTCAAATTTCGAACATGACCGACCTTCCGCAAAAGTAGCCGACTAAGAAAATGTTTGTTGCATTTTGCAAAATTGCTGTTTAGTCCGGCAGCCAGAGCGAGTTTCTGCAGGGAACGAGGCCGAAAGTGAGACTTTCACAGAATGTTGTACACCCTATGCCTACTACGAATCTGCACGTCTGCCGAGTTCTAGTGAGTTCCTCTTCTTGTCAGACAAGATCAAAGAAAAACTCATGTAAATCCAATGGGACGCAGATTGCAGTTTTTGGCTAAAATGAAATTTTCTATGTTTTCTCTGATTAGACGAAAAGTACTAAGCCCAGAGTCATAATTTTTGGCATGGAATGTCCTCAGGTCATTTCCTTTCATGTTCATGCACTTCTGTCTATGAAGCTAAACACATTCAGATTTGGCGAGCCTCTTTATGTCGGCAAACACAAGCATTTTTAGCAACTTTATCCACATTGAACCACATTCTCATATACATTTCCGATTAGATGCATGATAAAAGCACATGCCCATCATAGGAAATTACCTGAAGATATTCCATGCCAAAAATTATGACTCTAGAGCTAGTACTTTTCGCTTAATCAGAGAAAACATAGAAAATTTCATTTTAGCCAGAAACTGCAATCTGCGTCCCATTGGATTTACATGTGCTTTTCTTTGATCTTGTCTGACAAGGAGAGGAACTCACTAGAACTCGGCAGACGTGCAGATTCGTAGTAGGCATAGGGTGTACAACATTCTGTGAAAGTCTCACTTTCGGCCTCGTTCCATGCAGAAACTCGCTCTGGCTGCCGGACTAGTTCTTAGAACTGATGATAATTGCAATTATCAAATTGAGCATGTTGAAAAAATATCCCAGCAGTGACCAACGTCTTAAGTCTTTCGTTGCACACTGTATGAATGGAATAGTTGATCGACAGTATCTACTGCCCCTTTGGTTATTACAATATATAATGATTTTTGATCAGGCTTACCTGTATTCAAAGATCGGCAATGATAAAATCATATCATTATATTCTGAGGAAAAATGATCATTTTATTTTTGAAAAATGATATCATCAAAACATTTTTGTTTCAATTATGTTTTCTAATCATAGATTCTTCGCATTTTGCATTGAACTAAATGTAGTCTCTTTCGTTTGTTTTACCAATGTCCTTCTCCACTGGTTGATTTATGTAACGAAAAGCAACAGGCTATTGTCTGTCAGTCAGTCTGCCTATCGCACAGATTGACAATGATTGTAGGCCTAATCTAAATATTTTTAGACGTTTTTCGTACTTTAGATTCTGTTGGCCTAACAAATTATATTGTAGGCATATTTGTAATTCGAGTTAAGTCTAAAATAAGACTTTCGATGTCTAATGTATAGGCCATGGGCCCTACCTAAGTTTTGATAAACAAGAAGCGTTGCATGACCACTGCTTTCTTCGGTCTTCCATTATTTGGAATATATCGATGCTGCATGCAATCCAATTTCAATTTCATTGCTAAGAGCAGTAATGGTAGCATGGTAGTGCAAATCGAAAAGTTCGTATGACTAGATCTAATTACGGTGCGCAGCCAAACGTATATTTCACTAAAAAAATGGCATATTTCATTATAAAAAATAAAATGATATCATTGCTGATCATGGCCTGCTTTTTCATCCACGTTGTCATTATGATATAGCCTACTGTTGACATCAGAATAACACTCGTATTTCTTCTCGAAACGTAAGATACAATTGTCGCTTTTTGATCAGTTTTTTGGTCGTTCCTTTGGTTGTTGGTCCCGCAATATTTGCAGCGAACGACCAATGCAATGATTGTAACAGGTTGATTAACATATAGTCATAAATAAAATTTATGATCATGCGAGAAAAAAGTGTTATTTGATAGAGAACTATCCTAGTTCATGAAATGGGTCCGCGGGGACCTAAGTATTTCTATTGATATTTTTTTATCTGTTGCGTAATGTAAGAAGAATCATAAGCTTAAGACTGACCTGCTACACATTTATTGATGACAAATGAAGGAACAAAGCCCACATAAAATATCAGAATCCAAACAAAAAAATATATTTAGGTAATTGAAGAGCAGAATTGGGTCTCCGGGGACCCATTTCATGCATTTCAGGGTTAAATAGCGTTATTATCGATAGCTTGCAGCCTGAAGCACATCAGCAAGCATCATGTTAGGAATGTAGAAGGATTGGCTATGATGAATTGACAGATTGACAAAGATTGGCCTACACACACCAATGTGAATTCTCTTTCATACCACGATAATAGAACTCATTCACAAAAAGCCTACAAAAAGGAACGCAAAGGGACAGAGTGGAATAACCGTTGACACATTGAGCTTTCGAGTAGGCTCATATTCTTAGAACATGTAAATTCCTTATGAAATTGAAGATACCAGTTGATTTTTAATCTTTCATTTAAAATTTGACATCATAAGTACTCTCCAAAAATTTGAATTTTTTATACAGCGCTGTCATCAACCAAATCATACATAAAGAAGATTTTTGACCACGTTCTCATGTCTATTGGGTAATTTCTGTTTTCATGGTTTTTATTAACAAATGCCATTCAATATTTGGAGGAAGTGCGTTACAGAAAACTTGGTTAGTTTATCATGAACTAGTTTTCAGCTCTTATTTCTCAATTTCATAATTTAGGATAAATGAAATTGATACAAAAATAATGCTCCCATTTGAAAATCTCAACATCGATACGTCCCAATTGTTACCTATAGCAAGTGAAAACATTAATTGAACGATTGATGAGTTTATTACACATCTTTCTTTTGAAATATTCATGCTCAAGATATTTCAGATGATGCGACATCAATACAAAAGTCAATGAGATTTTCACAGACATTATGACGGTGAAACAAAGTCAATGCTTTAGGAAGTTATCATCAGCGATCATTAACTCTCCGATCGAACAAAAAACGCGACAGGGCGAAACATCAAAACTCACGCATCACACATTACATCTCATTTCTACTAACAATACGATTTTTCTGAAGATGATATTAATAACTATTTGTTTGGAGTAGAAATTGGAAGTCGATCCTGATGGAAGGCGATATGTTGTTGACTCAAATAATTTGAACAAAAGAAAATTCTATCGATAGGCACAATGATAGCAGAGGTCATCAGCGGTTAATTTAATGCACTTCTCGTGGAACCACAACAGACAGTGTGCACATTGAATCTGAAAGAGGAAAAAAGTAAATAGGGCATTTAATGTTGCGCAGTTAACTCAATAATTATATAAGATCGCATGCGATCAGATTAATTCGTATATATGGCCCGCATTTTATGCATTTATAAATTCGAAAATCCATTTATGCAGATAAAAAACCGTTTCATGCATTTATAAATTCAAATATTAATATGCACTTATTTTTATCACATTTTGAATCATATAAAATGACAGAGCTGATGCTATACAATATACTTGTACTATGATAGATAAATTCAGCTTCGAATTCTGTTGATATAACTGAGGCATAGATGCATATTATTGGTTTATAACAGAAAGTGATTTATACAATGAAAGCTGTACGTATGGGTACTACTTGAAAATTCTATTGCAGATTAAGCTGGACTATAACTACGTGTATAGGCCTAATATTGCAGGCGGTAGGAATGCTAAGCAAATATGTTGACTGCAGTTTTAGCATGTGAAAGAGAGTTGATTCAAATATCTTTGATTGAGTGACTGAAGTACTTGACGACCAACCAGAATTTTCTTGTATAGAACCCCTTCGGTGGTTGGATTTTACATTTGTCAGACTAGAGTTATTAGTCCATTAGGTATAAAAGAATAAACTTTCATGCTTAATGTTCAAGAAAACATGGAACATGCACTTTTGCTTAAAAAGTATGTTGATATTAAAAATCTCTGTTGCAAACCTTGCAAACAATAACCGAACCAAAGAAAGTTTTTCCTACCGGTCCTATCATCCCTTGCATTTTCTTTATCATGATTTTTCAAGAATTAATGAGTTTGCTCATATTTCACAAAGAGTCTATTTACAAATGCAACGTACCCAAGTATCAATTTTGGCACCTTGATTGAATGAGCAGTCTTTTTCACCACAATGCCGACAAAGGGATTCGCTCTAATTAGTCCGGGAGCCAGCATGAAGTTGTGCAGGGAACGAGGTAGTACACAAAACTTTCACATAGCATAGTACACCTCTAACCTACTGCAAAACTTCGCGTCTGCCGGATCAGATCATTTGCTTTTCAGAAATAGAGAGGATAACACAATCCTATGTATTTCCAGTGGTAAAATTGTGACATTTAAGGTGTTGACTCCATCTTTTCGAATTTTTGCTCATAAAAGTTACACAAATTGGTATTTTGTTGAACTGGTTATTATAGAAATCATCTACAGATAATGATCTTTCAAATGAGTTATCATTCAGTGACAGAGGATGAAGTAAAGTGTACAAACAGACACTTTTCGTAAAAGCATATCAACAATTTTCCTGAAATTTCGATGTTAAAATTTGCAGTTGATTGACCGCTGCAACTCCTCGTCTAATGTTCTACTGAGAAATTTCCAGCGTTCATCGGTAGTAAGTAACTGCGATGAATACATTTGTTCAAAGTAGCACTGTACTTTCGTCTATTGTACATGTGTTACAATAGACCTTACCATAGGCGTCGATTTGCTCTGAACTCAGGGGGCGAAATTTCGCATATGGATGTATTACTCCAGCTCGCACATTTGTAAAACCATGTCCGCCAGAATCATATCAACACTTCTCTACCAGATATTGGATATTATATTTAGGCCTATGTAATATGCATGCACTCGAACTTTTGAGTGAGTGTGTAAGCGAATGCGGTTTTCAGACGTTCAGTGGTGAACGCGTGAATTTACTGAGCGAGCGGGATTTTGTCGGCTTCTATCCCCTGAGCTGAACTGAACTAGGAATTTTGCGTTCATAAATTGAAGAAGAGCTGAATGATGTTGTGGAATAGAAAAAGGTACTAGCCGCGATAGATAGGCGTTTTTTTTTAACGTTTTCGCGAATTTGTTTACAACCCATGATTGTGCAAGGCCTTGATGAAGTTTTGTGAAATCACATGCCTTTTTATTATGATTCGTCATTCAGTGAAATAGACTCGGTGATAAATACAAAGGACTGTTATGGGTGTGACAAGTTTTATTTCGGAGAGAGAGGATGCACTTTCTCTTAATCTAACGACTATCTAGAGTCTACAGCAATTGCAAAACGTGTTTAGTTCCATCAATAACGTTTAATGAGATAAAACTGATGATTCCATGACAATGACACGTCTCTGGTCATCGAGGGTCAACGGCGGCGAGTGAAACGGCGCAGCGATGATTGCATGGGCAGGGACGCAGCCTGTACGGCCACGTGGCGCAGCTGGAAACTGTCTCCGTATTTGCGTATCCTTTCACTGAAGTTTTCGAGCTCTCTCAATTCCTGCTCGATATATCTGGACTGGACATTGATTGCTTTTTTCTAAGTCTACAATTCTGTATTTTGTAGTTTAGCATTCAAAATTTTTGATTTTCTGCTGTGATATGCATAGAAATTGATAGCAATTAAAACTCGAATGGAAAGTAAAGCTTCATGCCAATACATAATAAAAGTTTTGTGGTGTTGTTTTTTATTTGTTATTGTTTTTGTATTATGATTGGACACTTTTGTGTTCTGACTCAAAATCACACGCATATCATTAAGATTCACTTGCATACGGCTATGTTAGATGCAGTCCATGTACAATTCGAGCTTTTCATTGGTGGTTCATGCCCCAACTTAGTTCACCTGGATGAGCCGTGAACTCCTTGAGTCAATTTCAATTCTAGTCAACTTCTGATAAGCAATCTTTTCTATGATAATGCCTTGAATGCAAAAGGTGGCATTCCTGATAGAGTTTTGTCGATGTATTGATTTATAAATAACATGATTCGCGTGTTTTTTGAGAGCATTGAAAAATAAGTTCAATATTTGGAAAATTAAGAAAAAATTTTACTAATCGTCATGTAGAGACCTTAAATGATAAATTGTCAACTAGAAAAAAAGGTTCGAGTAGATTATACAGTAAGGGATGCTTAATCCCCCTGACAATTTTAAATTGTTCGATTGACGATATAGCATAAAAGCAGTCACATGAAGGAGTCGAAACGTGAGGAATCGCGTGGAGAAGAATGCAGTGACGTATTTGGTCTAATTAAGCTGTAAATCAAAGCGATACAAAATGTTTGTTACCCAAATGTTTAGTTGAGAACCATCAGTATACGGTATATGTTATTATACTTCCTTTGAAATGTGGCATCTTAGGCAAGAGAATGTGCATATGAGATAAATTGAAAATCATGGAAAGGGTTTATTGATTAATGTCAATTGATGATGGTAAAGCAAATCAGGTATTATCGTTTCATAGCTGAAGCTCCGATTTTCATTCGAGTATACAATGTTAGATTCTGGTTTGATGACATAGAAAAATGTTGATAATACATGAAAATGTAGGTATACTAAAGATTTAATTATGTGATGAAAATTGAAAATACTAAAATTTGATGCTACAGAAGAAACATAGTAGATGAATATGATACAGTAAGCCGAAGATCTTTCAGGGTGTGTTAATCGTTTATTAGCTCAGCTGACTTCAGGATTAGGGTGATTGCTTTACCAATCAGCGTAGTGGAGCAAAAAATACTGTTTGTGTTGCTTATTAATAATGAGAGGGTTTCTGATTTGTCCTTCAAATATTTGTAGATGACATACAATGTAAATGTTCATAATATTATATGAATTTATTTACAATCTTCACAGAGAGTTTTCAAGAAGGGAGTTCAAAATTCCAAAGAATGAATGGCACTCGTCCCAACCGGAGCCATTCAGTCCAAGGACCATCAGATAGCAGCAGTTGCGGCATCATCTGCATGATATTTGGTGAATACAATTTTGGACGGCGCCGAAGTTTGGAATTCTTAAACGATGTTGCGTCATTAAACCGACAGCGAATTGTCATGTGGCGATTTTTGATAGATTGCGCCAATTTAGTCCGGGAGCCAGCGTGAACTTGTGCAGGGAACGAGGTAGTACATAAAACTTTCACATAGCATAGTACACCTCTAACCTACTGCAAAACTTCGCGTCTGCCGGATCAGATCATTTGCTTTTCAGAAATAGAGAGGATAACACAATCCTATGTATTTCCAGTGGTAAAATTGTGACATTTAAGGTGTTGACTCCATTTTTTCGTATTTTTGCTCATAAAAGTTACACAAATTGGTATTTTGTTGAACTGGTCATTATAGAAATCATTTACAGATAATGATCTTTCAAATGAGTTATCATTCAGTGACAGAGGATGAAGTAAAGTGTACAAACAGACACTTTTCGTAAAAGCATATCAACAATTTTCCTGAAATTTCGATGTTAAAATTTGCAGTTACACCAACGAAAAGTGTCTGTTTGTACACTTTACTTCATCCTCTGTCACTGAATGATAACTCATTTGAAAGATCATTATCTGTAAATGATTTCTATAATGACCAGTTCAACAAAATACCAATTTGTGTAACTTTTATGAGCAAAAATACGAAAAAATGGAGTCAACACCTTAAATGTCGCAATTTTACCACTGGAAATACATAGGATTGTGTTATCCTCTCTATTTCTGAAAAGCAAATGATCTGATCCGGCAGACGCGAAGTTTTGCAGTAGGTTAGAGGTGTACTATGCTATGTGAAAGTTTTATGTACCTACTCGTTTCCCTGCACAAGTTCACGCTGGCTCCGGACTAAATTGGCGCAATCTATCAATAAATCGCCACATGACAATTCGCTGTCGGTTTAATGACGCAACATCGTTTAAGAATTCCAAACTTCGGCGCCGTCCAAAATTGTATTCACCAAATATCATGCAGATGATGCCGCAACTGCTGCTATCTGATGGTCCTTGGACTGAATGCTCCGGTTGGGACGAGTGCCATTCATTCTTTGGAATTTTGAACTCCCTTCTTGAAAACTCTCTGTGAAGATTGTAAATAAATTCATATAATATTATGAACATTTACATTGTATGTCATCTACAAATATTTGAAGTGACCAAAGCAGAACCCTCTCATTATTAATAAGCAACACCAATAGTATTTTTGCTCCACTAACCGCTGATTTGGTAAAGCAATCAGCCCTAATCCTGAAGTCAGCTGAAGCTAATAAACGATTAACACACCCGTGAAAGATCTTCGGCTTACTGTATCATATTCATCTACATATTATTACACATGACTGTATGAGAGGAGTTCAAATAAATATGCAAATTTACTCAAAGACAGGATTTACTATTCAATTTTTTCTTTTTCCTTTCTGTAGATTTGTTGTCTCTGGAAGAATCAGATAAATTTCTAACAAACATTTTAGCCATACAGTTGAAAAAACTCTTACTGAGAGAAAAAATGATGTCATGACCACTTGCACAATGAGTATTACCTATAAAATGTCAAAATTATCATTGATTACGTTTTCGACGACGCTGGTAAAAACCAAAGTTTGATTAGGAGCCGATAAAAGCTGACTTAATAGAGAAGGCGATGATGTGATGTCTGAAAAAACTTTCCATGCAAAAATACACAACTGAAAAGTGTGATCACGTGGTTCTAACAATCCACCTCGGTCAATTTCTCTCAGAAATTTCGAAGCCTCTGATGATTCTTCCATTTCAAATTCAAAGGGGGTCTTTTCTTCAACTAAACTATCCTTGCAATATATACATCTATGGATACGAGAGACAGATCGGGCACAAGCTCCAGCCACATAATAAATCACTGCCAAATCACTATCATCAGGATCACGAAACGTTGATAGACAGGTATAAATTTCAATAGCACAGGCACTATTCACACAATCTGAATCTTTTGAATTTTGTGAAGCTATGCAGGACAACGTCTTCACATCAATATGAGAGAACTTCATTAGCGATATGGTTTTGACCTTATTACAGCTTTCTAAAAGTTGACGTACAGAAATATAATAATTAGCACCACTAAGTTGGCGAATCCATCCAAATCTTCCTTCCAAGCAGTCGGATTGTATATTGCCCAACAAAACGTATTTGAAACCACATGACTGCATCAGAAAGCGAGCAAATTCCGGTAATGCGCGACATGTCAGAATATTCGCAAGAAAAGTTTCCGATGTCATCCCTTGTCCATTACTTTGTTCCCACCGTTCAAGGAAGTCAGCAAACTCTTCTAGAAAACAGAGTTTCCAGTCGTTAATAGAAGACACAGTATCGTGAGCTATGTCACGCTTATGATGGCCTATAGAAGTGGTTTTAACATTCAACACTTTCCATACTTTCGAAAACAATCCCAAAACAGAAGCGGTCTCATGGCGACCATAGTGATACAAAGCATTAATCGTCGACTCATGTAAAACGGCAGATGACAATTTTACCGATGTTTTTTTCGATACTTTTGGGCATTAAAACGGCTTTAGTCAATTTATGACCCAGTCGTAAGGGTTTATCACTTTCAATTTCAAAAACAAACTCAAGATCAGAAAACTTGGCAGTTGCATCATCGAAATATCGTGGCATGGAGGGACATTGGAAAATTCGACGTTTTTGAAAGTTATTATAAATATTCTTGACATTATGTGTCGGATCGAAAATCAGAAACATTTATTCATTAGTCCAGAAATTCACAACAGATGGTTTAAGAGTTCCACCACAGAGATGGGAAATAAAAAATTTACGATTGGGATGGCTGTTGTCACTAAAATGGCTCTTACAAGAAATCCTATGTTATGTAGAATGCTCATTATCTGTTTGTAGCATTCAAAAAGTTTATCAGCAGTCAAGGATTTTATCGGAAAGATACCAACAATATCTCGATATTTCGAACTCAACGATTTTATCATAAAACACAGAGCTGTCCTCGCTATATCACAATCACCAGTAAAACCACTAATACGACCACCAGTAAACTCTGGCCGTCTTGCAACGTAAATCTCATCAATCACCAAAATTACAGATTTATCGAAATCATTTAATTTCGATATTCGAAGTTTCAAATACTCATTATCATCGAGTTTATCATTAGAACTCGTCATTTTCGTGATCTTTTGCAATGTTCTCACAGATGGCAAGTATAAAAACATTACTGTTACATAATTGAACATAGGCAGATGAGCTTACAGAATACAACACGTAAGAAAAAACGATAATTTCGGGAGTATACCGTCGCCCATGTTTGGAAGTTGTCGACAATTTCAATTGTTCAATCAGAAATCTCAATCGAGATGATTCCTGAACATCATCGTACATTTCTAATGCATCCTCGAGATAATCTATGCACGCTTGAATGGAGCGATTAGGGACGTAGTCTTCACTAATAGATTTTAAAAATGACATCAGATTGCTTATTTGAGAAACAGCTGTTACTTTTCCAGGAATTATATGATGATACTGCGAAGACACAAGAAGAACATTTTTCAAGTAGGCACGAGCACACATTTCACGATCGACGACGATTGAGACTTTAAACAACGGGACATGTGAAGAGTCAATTAGCCCAATGATCAATACTCCATTATTAAAAAACAAATGAAATCCTGTCGGCCTCGCTACTTCTGAAGTTAAGCCGCTGTGCAATTCTTCGATCGAAGATACTGTATCTTCGGAGAGCATTTGCTCAGCAAGATCTGCAAAGTTTTCATTTTGGGTTTGGATACGAGAACTCGACGTTGCCTTTTCACTTCGGCGAGACACTGGAGTCGATGAAAAACGCACAGGAAGGTTAGGAAAAAGAGATGGAATGGCGTCGGATTTTAAAACTCTTCGTTGTAGTGGCTGATCACCACGTTTACGCTTCCGCGTTACATTAATGTCAACGCTGCTGGTTGAGAAATCGGTTTCTACGAAATGTAGGGAGCACAAGCGACTGTTTTGAGTTGGTGTGAAGTCTTTTCGAGGTATTCGATTAATCCAAACTCGAAGTAAATCCTGATTTTTGAGAGGAAATCGATGAAACGTTACATGTGGTGCAGTTGTGTGGTTTGAGTATCCAGATGTACATCCGACAGCGGCGCACTTATTCGGCATAACGATCAGAAGGAGAACAACGTGCTTCCCACGCGCTGCATCATAAATTGATTTCACAATTAAGGTTGGTCGTAGATCAATAACACGTCGACGGCTGCAAAGCTCACGCCTGCTTGCATTGTTCATTAGACTAAGTACAATGTTTTCATTTGCGCGTTCACTGGCCTCCAATTGCAAGACACAACGCTTTCACTCGACAAGTTTCATGTCCAGTAGCTACTATTTAGAAGTCCATGGCATAGGTATCAATAGCCTACATGTACGCATTCATATGAGATGCTAGGAAATTTTAAGCAGTCTGAATAACGATGAATTTTGTCGCTTTGTTCAAGCTGACCGGATCAATTTTGTGATTCACTTGCCATCAATCGAAATCATAAAACAAGTGCACATCTAACTCTACGAAAAAAAGGAATGGTCAGGGAATGAATTTCAACTTTAGACCAACGGCTGGTCAAGCTACGTAATATTTCTACACGGTGCCCATGGACTGGTGACCATGTCTACCGGCTTATGACTTCCTCTGCTTGCCTCAAACCTCAGAAAATCTGCAAACATTTGCTTCATGTCGTTGTCGAACAAACCATCGGGAACAGCAACGTAAATGCATTACCAATGACATGAATAAAAGGTGCAACTCGAACTTTTATGATCCGACAATCGGTCATCTGCTTATACTTCAGTTCTTTGTAAAGGTAAGAGTCTACTGTTACAAAAGCATGATTATGAAGTAAACCTGTATTCACATCGCTTATTTCAACTTCTGAACATTGTACTCTTTCAAATAGCAAACTACTTGGGTGATCAAATACCGAAAGTATCACATGGTTGCGGAATACGTCTACTAAAGTAACCCTAGTGCTCTGCGCATGCAACACTACCCTAAGCCACTGTGTTCGGGACAATTGTCAGAATGAAACATCTATTCTTTAGCATGACAGCATACAAAATTATCTGTGTAAGATACAAGTTAAATGACTTTTATTTCATGGCCAACCAGATTAAGATGATCCGGCATAATAGATAGTAACATCGGCAGAATACAGAAATAGAAATTGTAAAAATAGGAATTCAAAGATTGTTTAGACAAGTGTAACACATGAGTGACGCACTCAGTGAAAAGTGTCTCGGTCACCAGAATAACAATATATAAGAATTATGCGTTGTTATAAACACTTCACTTATTTCAGTTTAGCAATTATATAATTGGGAACTCAAAAATACAAAATTGAAAAATCGAAATCGATTTGACAATGCTGCTATGCGGTCAGCATTTTCAGTTAAGTTCCTCAGGTAATCATTAAGTGTTCATTTCAAAACGAAATACCGATATTTTGTTTAAGTTGATGTAATAGCAACAAACAAAATGTGCTTTTTGGAAACACATCAACCTTTTTGGATTGTTTATACAAAGAATAATCTGGTGTTTCATTTGTGATAATTGTCCCGCCACCAAGTTACATGGTTAACATAAAAGCGCAATCAATGAAATGTACCTTTGGCAGGGTTCTGAAAATATAATAAATAAATCAGTGGAATGGGTACCGTTCATCTTCTCAGGGACAATGCCAATCATTCTCTATCCACGCACAGACAGACATTTCGTGTCATACAGATGCACCAACTGTCAGAAAGACTCTTTGTAGCGCTTACTTTTTTCAAACGTTTCTCTCGTGCCCCGAAGACGCAATGCCTTATTCTTGGAGACACGTTACCACATAGATCAAAATGGTACATTTACAGCAGAGAACACAAACTGTTTCCGAGGTTCCATTGATTGGAGGAACTGGTGTTATACCGTTAAATGACATCAACATGACATAAATGTTTTGAACTCACTGATTATTATATCGTTCAGATATTGCGATTTCCTCTTCCAAATCAATGGATCCAGCTATAGATGAAGCCGATAAGCGAACACATGCACTTCTCTGTCTTTTGTTTCCGCGGAGATCATTAGTTATCGTATGTACACGTGCTCTGGTCCTCTTCAACTGCTTCTCAATGAATGATAGAAGCGGCACTCTCTGAGATGGAACACATTTCAGATGGCATTGCTTAACCCATCTGCAAGAAATTGAAGAATATATCTGTGATGAACAGAGGTATGACATAAAAGATGAAAACATGTGTATAAAAAGGAATGAAACTAAGAATATATGTAATCAATACTTCAATCAAATCAGTTGTTCCAATCATTCGGGAGACAAAAAAAGCAAAAAGACAACTCCCTTTAGTAGGCCGAACGCATTTAATAAAATATTGAAGGTGAACTATAGGCTATATACAGGCCAACGTTTCGACAGACTCTGTTAGCGATATGGCGTAGTAAAAGTAGCTGAAAGAGCAAGGAGTGGTTTATACAATGTGTTCTCAGGGCCGAGTATCTCTCAATCGATCAGCTCTTGTGTCCGATTTAATTTGGTTTTGTACTTTCTAATTAAGTCGGCTTCACTTAGACTTGTCGTTATTAGTGAATTTAGCTTAGCAAGGATTTTAATGTCAAAGTCAATATTAGTCATTTTGCGCTGATGATCTTTATTCGCATGTTCTCCCACCTTATTTTCATGCTCTTTAAAGCGGATGAGAAAAGTATGCAAGGTTTGCCCTACGTGAAAATCGTTGTAGTATCTGCAAGTAAAGTAGCAAACGACAAAACGGTCAATGCAAACACGGTGGTGATCAAGCTTGTCATGAAGATTATAATCGTTGGGTTTTCTAAAACGATGATTTGAAAAAAATTGACTAGACGTCGTATTATGTCTACTGATTAAGATGACGGCAAATTATACCTGTGTAAAAGTTGATTTAGTTTACGTCTACAGCTGTCACAAATGTCATCCAGCTATCATTTTGCATTGTTATTACAATTTAATTCATTCTTATTTTTTACAATATTTCTTTTTGGTATAATTCACAGTACAGCCGTTGTATTTTAAGCGAGCATACAGGCACTCAGCAGCATCATGTTCCAAAATAGGATTAACAATTGCTCTAAGCTTCCCTCGACTGATAGCGCCGATTGGTCCATTTGTATTTTTTGATGGATTCACATAATTCTTGTTTCTGAGTATTCTAGAATATCAAAGAAATTCCTTGTATTTATATCGGACCTGAGACATTCTATAAGAAAAGATTCTGTATTTTGTATTTGAACGTGCAAAGCGTTTGCTTTCTTAGATGTACTCAGACTTGAACAATTTCAACACAACAATCCTTGGCAGTCGTAAACGTTGCGTTTCGCCCTAGAAGGGCTCATCAGTGCGGCTCAGAATGGCCCAAGCGCTGCTTGTAGGGTGAAACGCAGCGTCTACGGCTGCCAAGGAATTGCTGTGCTTAAATTGTTTAAGTTTGGGGACATCTTTCTATTCAGTGCCCATGAACTGACACTCTGCAATCTTTATGTTCATTTTCTTATTTTATTCTAAACTAGATGTCAATTACAGAAATAGGCTCTTGCATTCGCATAAATATTGATTTTTTGGTAAACACAATGAACCAATGCACACTATGGTTCTTAAGTCTGTATAGAATAGCAGGATCTGGTGTAAGTAATCGTGACTGGCGCTTTTGCATTTCTCTATTCGAACCGATGATCGAATTATTAACCATGATGAATTTAACAATAATTTTTGCCACAATGCTTCAGAATGCTTTATGAAGAAGTTCATGGCATACATGGACAGTAGAAATGCTCGTATAAGAAAATCGTAAGATACTCCAGCATTGATTAGGTAGAAATGTATTACCCTGAGATAAGCGAAATGAATACAGTGAAAGCGCAAAAAGTATTGAATCGCCACCCTGTGTAAACATGTAGCATTTGATAAATATTTTGCGACATAATACTTGCCTAAACCATGTCTCCACCTTTGCGTTTGTGATGTAGGTACGTCCACTTCCTCGAAGGATAGGTGAACCCCACAAGCCGTATAGTGAGAGCCAATGATCCATTATGTGTTTTACTGCATCAGGATTGTAATTAAGATTTTTCATCCCGCGCTTCACGTAAGAGTTTATAGAAATTGCACTCCGAAAAAAGAGATTAAATGGAGATCTTTTACGGAGTCCCTCGTCATCCAGGAAGTCATTATTGAACTGTGGTGGTTCTGGGCCATCCATCTCCTCCAAGAGAATCTCGCCGTCAGCCTCATCCAACTTACGCTTAGCCTGAGTCACTTCTGACGTTAGATATGCGAACATTTCACTATAATCGCAACAATTCCTTTTTACACGTCATTTTATCACATTGCCTCTAGTTTCGTGTGTGATTTTATATTTTCGGCGAACAACTATTCATCAAATCAGTGAAGTCTCGCTACAACATTGCAGTAAGTTCTTGATTACGCTGTTATATATTTATTAATTACCGTTTATTTATTAGTTAAACCCGGTACTTTATTTAGGCCACTAGTTAAATTGTCAAATCCTCAATGCTTCAACAATTCATTAAGGCACTGTGTAGGCTATTATTTAGAAATTTCGTTGATGCAATTATTTCAGCATCAAATGCTTTCTTCGATTCCTGTTTCAATTGTCTTTATAATAAGTGCCCTATGAAGTATCTGGTGTTTAGCAATACAATTGAAACGACATGATGAGTGATAACATGATATAAAAGATAATTTATTGACAGCTTCTAATATTAGTGTAAACTTGAATTCTATGCTTGAATACGGTACTTCAAGTGTATTTGATTTTTTAATATGATACGAAGCATGCACTCTCTTGAAGACTTTTCTTCACTGACATTCTTCAAGTCTGAATTTATGGTCAATGTCTTGAATAAACACAAATCACTTAAATAATCAAGTATTTAGTTGCATCGAAAAGATGGAATAGTCATATGTATGGCCTATGTAGTCATTTTATCAAGTAGGCTATATATAGTCCAACAGATAGTTGAAATGTTATTTTCACATTTCTTTGAGCATTATTCAAGCGGTTTAAGTGAGCAATTACTCTCGTATTTTTGAATATTAATTCGGGCGAATGGCCAACGGTAATATTTCAATCAGAATTGCTCAAGTATACAAGCCTGTTCACTTTGGATACTTTCAGCATACATACGACGCATTGAACCCTTTGCCAAAAATGACAGTAGACGTTAGATGTCAAAAATAGTATTTTGATCTAGAAATTGTTTTTCTTCTTACTTAAATAGCCATGGAGAAGTCTGTTTTTTCTCCGCTTGCATGTTGGCCAGGTGAATGAAAGTAAAAAACAGTATATATATATATATATATATATATATATACATATATATATACCACTCGGTGCCTTCCGCGGACAGTGTTTCTTAAATATTCTTATAATCTCCCTTAAGTCTTTCAAAATATTTCGAAGTATATTTGTGTGGAAATGTATCTCTGTTGTATACTATTGCTGTATTATGTAAGGAAATTGAGATACGGTTCATTAACTGCGCAATGTGGTTGACTGTGCAATGATATTAAGTCCGGTAATAAGGCCCATACGAAGAGTGGGTAATAATGCCCACACTTTATCGTTTCAAATTCTTTGGATGCTCGTGCTGTACACCAACGCAGTCAGCGTAGAATTAGTGTTTACGACTTACATTGATTATTCTTTTTATTTATGTTAGCAATGGCTATAAGACCTGATGAAGATGAGCCCATTAGTAAACCTTAATTTACTTGAAAATCTGTTCTTCAAATGTAAAGTATGTATTCTTCAGGTCAACTTGCAGCAATTCGAATAGTTGCATTCCTGTTAAGGTGCCGACTGATTGAATATTTTTTTAGTGAATTTGTATTGAATATTATGGATTACATCATCGATTGGGATGAAAGAATACATTGAAATCACATCATAACTAGCAATGCATATGGGAATTCTGAAGTGAACGGGTTTTCAATTACTCCTTTCAATTCGAGGTTATTTTTGAGGTTGATTAAAAGGAGATTAAAAAATCCGTGATAAGAACGAAATGTGGTCGGGTCGAAAGTTGACGAGCAGAGATTAAAGGAAACTCTTTCAATTACATTTTATTGTCGTAATAATTACATTTTTCACTGTCATAATGGAGCAATTTGTCTTAATTTTATGTGGGAGCTCGTTCATTATCGACTTCATGTTATACGAATTCTAAGCTACAACGTATGGAATTTATGCAATCAAAAGCTTGATTTTATCCAGAATTACGCATTATTTTTCAATAGTCTGCATAGTTCATTACCCTTGACATTGCATTGACCCCGTGCAGAGTCATTAAAATCATGAAAGAAAAAAGTAGGCAATTACATTTACAAATGCCGCAAATTTTCTTTCAGTAGTTATTTGATAGCATCTCAATTGTAATTAACTATAATTGCAATATGCACAAATTCATTTCGGAGACAACTATTGATAACTTTTGGAAATTAAGCTTTTGATAAAGTTTGAGAAATTAAACATCATTATTAAGTATTAACTTTGAATTCTAATTCTTCACTATACAGAACATGTATGGAGTGTATGTGTGGGTGTTGTGTATGTGTGTGCATTCGACTTCCGGGTAAAATTCCTTTGCTATATGGGAAATGATATACATGAATAAATTTCGGCTATGCGATCGTCTATGAGGTTTTTGCCATTAGTATTATCATGATGATTACTATGAATGTAAACAAAGGAAAGCTTTTGAGTACACATATTTTTGAATTTCAGCTTTTGTAAACCACGTCCTTTGGTCACATCATTGTATCTCGCACATCTGTAGAATATCCTTCTCGTCTGTTGAATAATTTCTCACCTGTACTCTGATAGTTTATCATAGTTCATTTTGACCATCAAATTCTCAGTGTATCAACGATTCATAAACACACTATCTGATTGAGTCACCATTTAACCCATTTAACCCCTTCCGCATTTTATTTACCACTTCTGGTTAATCTTCTGACTGTCATTTGGATATTCATTTTTCGTTTCTATTTCTCGCTCATTTGGCCATTATATGTTCTATTGAGTACATGCATCTAGCGTTTTAGAAATTAATTCAAGTGCTATCTAACAACTGTTACACAAGAGTCACAAGGAAAAACTTCAACCTTTAGACAACTTCTCATACTATTGCATTACTTGAGCATTTGAATTAAACTTGAAATTTATAGCATTAATAAGCGAAATCAAATTAGGAACAACTGTTAAGTAGATTTGTAAACATATCCCTGATTCAAGTATACATTTGTGTGCAAAGTCTTGAAGGTAATCAAATTATTTAAATTGATCAGTTTTTAGCTGCATTGTAGGATCAATTTTTTCTCATTCAGACGTAAGGTATATTTGTATTCTAAGACAGTCACTCAATACACTTTTCAAGGGTCTGTGACGTACCGTTGTTCAAGAATTAATTCAAGTGCCATCTTCATACTGTTATAGCACCAGTGAGTTTGGGTTGTTAATAACATCTAGCCTTTCACTTAGATCTCAAACACAAATAGCTGATTCAAATTATCGTACAGCTTTATATATTGCATTTTCAGTCAAGGTGTTGAGATGTTGCGGCGTAAACGCTATTTGTTGCCAGATGACGACAGTTCATCTATTCCGTATACACTCAATACACTTTTCAAGGGTCTGTGACGTACCGTTGTTCAAGAATTAATTCAAGTGCCATCTTCATACTGTTATAGCACCAGTGAGTTTGGGTTGTTAATAACATCTAGCCTTTCACTTAGATCTCAAACACAAATAGCTGATTCAAATTATCGTACAGCTTTATATATTGCATTTTCAGTCAAGGTGTTGAGATGTTGCGGCGTAAACGCTATTTGTTGCCAGATGACGACAGTTCATCTATTCCGTATACTACAAAGCGGTATAGGAGAAGTAAAATGCCAAATCTTAGTAATAGTAGTGAATGTCACTTACAAGATGTAAATCCTGAGGATACTTTCGAAAATTTTAATTTGGAAGCCATCTCCATTCTCAGTCTTTTTCTGATATAGTAGAGTCAGAAAAAGATCTAGCTGATTTACAAGTTTCATCCGAAAATGAATTTCCCTCTACTTTGGAAGTTAAAACAGACAAGCCAAAAATTCACAATAAAAATGAGCTGGAAACTGCAATTTTGCAAGGCATGATAAGGAATGGATGGACTCAGCAGTCCCTGCATGATATTATTTCAATTATCAAAGCACTTCCGAACAGGGAATATTTAAGAGTCCCGTCATCATCTAGCTTTATTAAAACTCATTGTAGCAATCAAGAGTTCATATGCATACACTTCTTATGTCCAAAATGTAATTTGTTAATGTCTGAAACATCAGTAGATTCCATTGAAAACTTTCAGATTCGAAGCTCGCTTAAAATATACGGATGTATACATTGTGAAGAAAAATTTACTGATCGTTTATTAAAAAATATTGATTCTTATTTTGTGAGCTTCCCTATCGCATTACATCTAAAAGAATTTTTGGAGAGCGTAGACATTCGAAAATACAGGTCAAAGCCCCGTTGTGATGGACTCATAGATTCAATAATAAATGGGAAATCGTATAACGACATTAAACAAAAACTCAATCTCTCAGACACTGATATAACATTTACGATGCACATCGATGGTGTACCTCTTTATAATTCATCGAAGAAAAGCATGTGGCCAATTATACTATCGATTAATGAATTAAAAGACCAACACAGAAAAGATAATATATTTGTTGCAGGATTCAATCATAATTATCAAAAAAAGTCAGGCCAATATAAATCACGTCACTAAATGCCTACTGTAACTATGTTGGCAGCACCTGCTTAGTTGGTCCATTTATATTAAACAGTAACTCAATAATGTAACGCCACTACCATAGTCCTTCAAGGACTAAATTATTAATCATGCACGAGTATTTCAGAAAATGTAGAAAAAGCGGCTTGATCGAGTCATTACCTGATTAGTATTTATTTACGTTCAGGGGTGCGGAGCCGCATGATTTTTTAAGGCTCCGACTCCGGCTCCGACTCCGGCTCCGACCTAACGGCTCCGAATCCGGCTCCGGCTCTGACCAAGCGGCTCCGACTCTGACCTTTTTTATCAAATGTATAATCATCATACATATACATGCATAGATACTAGGTATGTTTACGTGAATAAATTGGGTTTCCTGAACATGTTTTTAACGGAGAGAACTGAAAATCCTTGACTTTATCATCAATCTATACCGGTTTATCATCAATCATTAAAAAGTACACACGTAAAAAAGTATCAATATTAGCAGCTCATTGATCATTGATATTATATGCTACTCATTAAGATTTTGTGAGTAGTGCCATTTTAAATTCCGTTGATAAAATAGAATGTACTACAAAACAAACCGGAGCCGGAGCCGCACATTTTTTAAAAGCTCCGGCTCCAGCTCCGGCTCCTAGAAATGACTGATTGCGGCTCCGACTCCGGCTCCGAGAAAAAGTGCGGCTCCGAGAGGCTCCGGCGCCAGCTCCGGCTCCGGCTCCGCACCCCTGTTTACGTTGGCGTTATTCATAAAATTCTACAACAAATGAAATCAACTTTCATATAACCAAGGGTCAACAGTTGGACAGCTACTGCTCATTGGCTCTTTGTAATTCGCATATAGGCGGGTGACTTCTGTGTCTCGTGCATCATTGTTTGGAAACTCAGTGCGCCATAGCAGCAACAGAAGTCACTTTAATGCTATTTATTATCTGTTTTCATAGGAATAGCCATCGACATAACTTCGACATCATTTATGAAATAATAAATGAAAATATGCAGATGAATCTCTCATAGACTTCATAGGAATCATGACTTAAACTTCATAAGAACTTATTATATGGTAATGGAATATATGGAATTCTATGGAAATATATGGAATATAATGGTTATATGGAATTCTTGGTATAAAATCTGTAATCATAAAATACTAATTCTAAGTACTAGAAACACATCACTCTTTATATCATGTGGCGTATATAGGTATAGTTAGGCTCCATATGAATATTAAATAAGTATGTTTTTGATGGGTTTCTCATAATTTGTATCTGAGTCCAAGGGAATCATTTCTCATAATCATTTCCATCAATAGTTATCATTACTAAATTTGGCATGATCCCTGCCTGAAGAAATCAGATTGAGAGAAGTAAGTGTGCATGTATTTAGAGATATAGCGAATTTTTTCACAAACGTCTAAAGCGAGCTTCAACTGACACTCACCGGACACCTTATTCTATTCGGAGTTGAATACTGTGCCCAAGTATTTCAGAAGCTCCAGTATTAGAAATAGGGACCGTATAACTGCGAGGATATAAAATACATTAAAATATACTATGGAAATATGCAATAAAAACAATACAACAAATATAGTCAACTCTCTCGGCACGTAGCTGTAAGGCAGACCCAACATAACATGCAGTCAATGACCACAATTTCTACATGTAATTTGAGATACTCTGTTGACAAAAAAATTGACAGATGCTATTACTTATAATCGAATCTCCACATGCACTTAATAAAACTAAGTCAGTATAAGTGCAGTAAAACTTCAAAAAGAAAATCCAAGCTTTTTATTGAAACTCCAAGTTTTAGGTTTACTGTTGAGTAAGCACCACATACCCAAAAGGCCGATCCCAAAACCTAAGTTACAACTTTGGCGTCAATGAAGTATTATAATCAATAGTGTCAAAATCATGCATAACGTAAGACTGAATAAATCCTTAGAAACACATGACTCGATGATTTTTGGACAATATCCCATGCTCTTCTAAAAAATGAAATGTTTTGACTATTTGCCTTAACTGATTACAAACGTAAATGATGCTTTCGACTGACAGAATATGACCTCGCAAATGTTTGATGGTTACTAGGTGCAGTTATATTTTGAACTTGATGTTTAAAGCATGCGTATCGAAGCATCGATGGTGCAATGGATGTTAAATGGATACTATAGTTACATATTCAACTTGCATTAACGTATGACTGACCTCGAGTATTGAAAAGCTAGCCATGTTGTTTTATCAATAATTGATATCAATAATAAATAATAGATAAATGACTGATCTGAAAGAGCGAAAAATGGATGAGAATATGGAAAACAAAGTGTTGAATTTTTACGGCTTTTCTATTTTGTTAGATGACTTTCCACTGTGTTCGTTTCAGTTTGCATTTTTACGCCTTCTAGATTCTTACAATTTTTTAACCGTGTCGTGATTTAATTTTATTACTCATTACTTCATTATTGTCAGCCGAATTTTCTGACTATGTTTGGCATGCAATTACCTCGGATACATTTTCAACGAAATTTTGAAAATGTGGAGGAATTTTGCACTATCTTTTTTTAACACATACCATCCTCGAGTGCAGGCTATCAATTGTTATTTTGGCTATAATCTCTTTTATGATCAGCTGAAGTTTCTGCTGATTCCAGGCAATTTTATGAATCAGACTAATGATGAGACACTTATGAAATAATGTTGTTATTAGTAATTAATTAGTAAACAAGACCATAGTGATATTTTACAGTTGATGCCACGAGTACTGAACAGCGAGACAATTGCCCAAATGTTGGAAAAGGAAAATGATCGACTTGTAAGTGTAGCATTTGAAGCTTCTAAGCAATGTTTTTTATGATTGCAATTTCCCAATACATTTTTTAGGAAGACTTCGAAGCGATCACATATCCCAAAAATGTTTTGCAAGAGCAACCGATGGCGCAAGCACTTCCATATACCTCTCACGGTGAGAAAAAGGCATGCTAATTCTTTAACTAAAGAATTCTTTTTGATATAAATTAGCCTAAGCTACTTTGTAGGTACTGTGGTATTTACCTTGTTTAAGTGTGTATAAACTTTATCAACATTGTATTCTTGGGATTTTGGGGACAGCCCTGAGTACCGGTGAATTTCATAACCAAGTCGCTGTACTGAGTGCGATGCATTTCGGCAACGTCGCTGCCATGTTCACGCACTCAGTACAGCAACCTGTTCTGAAATTCACCGCAAATTAGGGCTGACCTCTAGCCATAAGATTATAACATGAATACTGAAAATGTTTTCAACAATTTGTCAACATATTTTGCCAAATGAACTCATCTGAATGAATTTCTGATAATTTTTGCATGTGAGCTTACCGAAATCTATCTCTCACTTACTTTTGTAGAGATTTTTGAAAAACGTATAAAACTACTGGAACATGAATTAAAGGAATTGAAAAGCACCGTTATTGAAAGGTTCGACAAAATGGAGGTGTTGATCACAGAATTGGTTAGTAACAGCACCATCATTACTGAGCATTGCAGTGAGCCTAATCTGAGTCAGGCTAGTGGTCCGGTCGCCAAAACGTCAGTCATCGACGAACTGATCACCTTACCTCAACCCATTGCAAGCTCATCGTTTCTACAAGTATCCGAAAAGAGATGGACATTGATGAAGATGATGAGGACGGCATATTTTATACCACGGTACCAACACATGGATACGTAAGTGACATATTTCTTAGATAAATTATGCTCTTTTGATATCACGGGCCTATGCTTAACTTAAGGGCATACTTTCGCTATTTTAATCTTGCTTCATGCTGATCTTCAGTTGGCTTGTGTTGACACGAAATAATTCATTTCGTCATCAACGGTTTTGCCTTCGCATTTAACCTTTAACAGTTTTCATTCAACCTTTCACTAAATTATGAAAATCATTTTTGCCCATCTTGCCAAATAAATTATCCATCTGTGAACTATTCTGTCCCATACACTGTAGAAAAGCCTCGTTAAACACGCATAATCATACCGGAGGAGACCGTGTGCTTTGATAAACCTGTATGTCTGGAATTTCGACTAATCCTTCATCCGTTTCACTTTATTTTGCTCAACTTAGAACATACAAATAGCAATGTTAATAGAGAATTTCATTCCCTAGACTGGCACAGTCTCATGATATCAGTCAAGACATCTGGCATCGTCATTAACCCTTTCGCTGCTGATGGTAAGTATACTAGCCATGGGTGCATTCTCTCCAGAGTGTGCTACGTCAGTTTTATCATTCATTCTCTCCAGTGCTTTATGCTTCTCTGTAAAATCCACCGACACGGCAATGACAGTTACAATCAACAAACATGCGTTTTGGTCCCACTTACAATGCAGCTCATTAATGGCGTGGGGTTAACAAGAAGCTGTTTATACTAGAGATAAGAAATTTGACACCGAAGTCGATTGGAATATCGGAAGACAAGTGTGAATGTCATCCTCTCAAATTTTTGTCACTGAATTATAAGTCTCAAACTTATCACAATCTCTAAACCAACATTAGGATTAGCAAGGGGCTTGCAAATATGTCAAACGCAGCCCATCTAGAAGTTCGGATTTTAGCCCCTCTTCTATGCGTCCGCATTGAGATTCAGAATAGAATTTTGAAGTCTGGCTGCACTTCTATTTTATTTTCTCACGTTTTGTATCCATATTTTTCATTGTGTAAAGCGATAGGCGTACATTGCGTAGATAGATAAGGCTTATATAACAAGTATATAAGTCAAGAAGGGGGCTTGAATGATGAAGGTCAGAATATTAATTACAGATAGTTGAGTTTTCATATTAATATAGGCTACTCGGTGTGAATGGAGCCATGATATCGTGCTTCACGACGATAATATGCATGTTATTGACTTGTTATGTGCATAAACTTGAGCAATGTATGTTTATGTTAGAATTAGTTAGCGGTCTGAAAGAGACTACCGACTTAATTTGAAATTAACGAAGGAGCTGCATGTTAGTGAAAAATTCGCTCGCGGTTCTTCTAATTGAAAATACTTTAATGAATAAAAATCTTCTATTCATTAAAAGTCAATTATAAAGGCACTTTTAGTCATTTGAAATTTATGCATTCTTCCGAGCTGATATGTGATTTATTCAACTTTTTCATATGAAAGCCGTCAATACTTTTTGCGATGCTAGAGCCAATATACTGATCTCTCGTTGAGTTCGTGCTGGATGATTGAATTTGGCCATTTGAATTTACGAATCATTACTACTGAATGAATGAGCGACGGTATAACAGCGAACTGACAGATTATCAGTGGTCTGTATGATTGTGCCAGCGTTGAATATGTTTAATCTTCTTCCGGTTAAATTTCTAGTTAATTAATAGGACAGCCAAATGAGCTCGGTCTTAGCTGTAGGCCTAATGTAAAATACCTTGTGGCATGCTCTTGTCTTTATGGCTCTGTTTGCTGTTTAAAATTTTATGTCAATAAAAAAAATTTGATTAGTTTTCGTTTTATGAAATTGTATTTCGCAATCTATTATTGTAACAATTTATACAGGATCCATGTCACTTTCTTTAGAATGTTATGAAATTTTCATCACAAGTGTGTATTTGATAAGTAATACACAGAAGAGCGTGGTATTCGATAAATTGTCTCAAATTGCTCAGTATATTTATTAATCTAGACAGTACAGCAGCAACAACACTGTTCGCAAACGTTTTTGTCTCCTTGGCCTTCGTACAAAAACTTCGGATGTCGGTTTCAGATTGGTTTTCATGAGGTTCAGATTGCACTTCATGAATGGAATTGACATTTGTTTGTACATAAATGATCATATCACATTACACATGCCACCTAAAAGTCAGTTTCAAATATGCATGTCCGTGCTGGTCCTTTCATAACACAGAGCATCGGATTTCGATGTTCAAAATTATCAGGGGCTGAATAAATTTGAATGCAACTTGAATGTAACTATACTCGTGCCTCTTTCGTTTCATTAGATTTTTGACTTTTTGCCAATCAATCGCACAGCATAAGTTTTTTTTAAATAAGTGCAGTAAATAAATGATTAACTCAAAAAGTTTAATGTTTCAAAAAATCATATTTTAAAGTTTAGAGGATGTTTAATAGTTGATTGTAATTTCAAAATGTATTGAAGATTCCTTTAAAAATTGTTAATCAGACTAAGGTTATCCTAAAAAAAGCTGAAAGAATGTGACTGAAAATCAAAGAAACGAAAAAAATCAGTATTTTTAACTTCTTCAGTCAATCTCTTCAACAAATACTCCATCATTGAAACACTACTAATTTAATTGAAGATGAAATAAAGACAAGTAATTGCGAACTATGTAATCCTAAATAAATCACAATTTAATGAATGTGTTAAATTTATGTTATAGCAGAACAATGACATCATTGTCACTTGGTTAGTCCTATTAACTCTCTGAAATTAGTAACCGAAATTGTCCGGGACTGTTCTCGGGAATACAGTAAGGCTATGAAACTTTCAAAATCCTACTGTCTCCATCGATTCCGCAAGCTACTTTTTGAATTACATTTGTTATTTGAAGTAGCACTGTCATAAATGGAAATTCAATGTCATTATTATTTAAAATCATTTTTCATTGTGTTGTGTATGACTATGTGAATGACTGTGTGTGACAATCTCTTCATCTGAGACTTTCCCATTTTCTTTGTGACTGCTGTCGGTCTGTAATGTGCTATCTTGCCATCAGTGTAGCTGTCAGACATTGTGACTGTTCGTTCATTACATCGATGGATGCGAGCCAAAAAAAATTGTTTTCCTCTTCTCGCATCAAAATACAACACATTGACTAAGGCTTATTCCACTCTTGAAATTTACTCTTTTTCTCTTTATTATGAAGACAAAGTTCAGGTGTAGGTGGCCTGCGGTTGTAGGTTCGAATCCTAACAGTCGCACATCTTTTCCATGACAGTTTGATCTATCGTTTATTTCATTTCATTCTTATTGTTAATATTGCAAATGATAATCATAAATATGTAATACACATAGGATCGGACTCTATTTTATAATATCGATATCATGAATCGTGACATTGATTTTATAGTCCTATATTTAAGTTCATAATTGATCAACATGCATAATATTGATGAAAATGCTTCCACTGATTTTCAGATTCACGAATAGCTGACTTTAAAGTTATCACTTTTAATCCGCTACACTTTCTAGCTTTCTACTTCTTATTCTTTATTTTACTACAACTAGCATCAGTCAGTCGCACGCATTTATCAAACTGGCAAGTGTATATACAGTCAACAAGTTCGTCAAACTCGTCTGACTTTGTGGAAGCTGTACAGTTTTACTGTGCAGGGCCCCGCTCAGATGGGTTTGAGTGTTCAGGAATTGGGGCCGAAACACGAATCCTACCTGAGTTCCTGCTGATGACTTCCTAGCTGGTACAGGGAACGCAAAACCAGTCCTTTTAAGGACTAATTTCAATTTAATTTCATTTTATTTTCAGTATGTATTACATTATTCGTTTGTACTAATTTTTTTGCAGTCTACTCATTTATTTTACACTAGTTTCTTGTGACTATCAATTTTATTTATTTATTCAGATTTTGATTATTTTACATAGTAATTTTCATTTGTGCTGCTTATTTCCTTCCTTTTTCTCAATTAATTAATTTATTCATTCAGTCAATTTTTTTCATTACTATATTATTATTTTTTTTCTTTTGTTACAATTTCAATATTCCATTTCAGTTCGTACTTCACTAATCAATTTCAGCAGTTAATCTTTCAGAATTTATTACCCATCACTTTCCTTTTTTTCTGTATTTTAATTGTTAGCACGATCTACATTTTGATAATTTTTTGGTTAGCTTATTTTCTATATTAAGTTAGGTAACAATGTGAATAATTATCTTCTTTCCCATCTGTAGTGAAATAGGTGATTGATAGCATCTTCCGTCGTATGCAGATTACCCTTGTCATATTTGTTTGCGGATTAAGGCTGGATGATGGGACACAGACCGGTCCTCTTGAGAGATAGATTAAATTTCATGAATAGTTAGACACCAATCGGTCCATTTATAACAAGTCTAGTTCCTTATTTCATTTTCTTCATGGAGTAGTTCCAGGTGAGACGTTGTAGGTCGATTCTAGCAAGTTCAGTACCCATACTCGTATTGTAGTTTCACATGTATTTTATTTTTTTCTTTTCTTCAAAGTTCATTATAAATTTATTCATTACAGTTATATTTTGTACAGTAGGCTTAATCCTAGTTTATTTTATGTAGTTGTAACTGAGATTCCTAGAGGATGATGATTTTCATTTAAAAGCATTTAATTTCATTCTGACGCAATTGACATGGGCAAGCAGCTGGGCGACCAGACCTGCAGATTAAGTTTTGTCAATAGATATAAGCTGTTTCCGCAATTACTACACTGCCCAACACACAGTGTGGCAGACAGGCAGGAGTTCTCGAGTAAGTCATCAATTTATTTTCTCACTTATATTTACACAGTACTTTTTTTCATTACCTACCATTTGAATATTTTCAACATTTACATTTGTGTTTTATTTTTTATTTTTCACATTGGTTTTACTTACTGAATAGTTTGATTTGTGATTTAATTCATTATTAACTGTGTTTGCGAGAGGTTATAATCGCTTTGATCTTAAGCGCAGTGCTGAAAAGCAGTTACACAAACACAGAGACACTTTATTGAAATACGGTTATTTCTCCGCTAAGCAACTTTTGGACAACTGCCCGAACTTTATTTAAGTTCCTTTTTCATTTTTCCAGTTTAGTCAGTTCGAATCATCTCGATGGCGTAGTCAATGTATCTGACTACATATCCGAAATTTTTCTTTCGAGGCTGCTTTCTTTAAATAAATAAATAAATAAATAAATAAAAAGTCTTTATTGTCTCACAATGTGGGTACAAATCGGTGAGCACATAACAAAAAGTCATTACAGCACAGATATAAAAGGGAATTTGGGTTAACAGAAGGTAGAAAGAAAACGTTATTTACAAAATTTAATGAAGGAGTTTCCGAAACGCTTCGTTTTAGCAAAAGGAAAGAAAAAGCAGCATGAGTTTCTAGTAGACAGTGAAGGCCGTTCGACGAAAAGTTCACGTAAAGGGTGGCAGGGGTTTTCGTGATTGAAGTGAACAGTTTTGAACAGGACTTGCTCGCGACAATTGCCAGAGACTTATCAATGTCCAAGCTTAAGCCAATTATACGGAAAGCCCTGCGTTCGACCGAGTTTAATTTTTCCAGCAAATAGGTAGAAACATTACAAAAGTAGGCAAAAGAATATATAAGAATAGAGCGGATGAAAGCGACGTAGCATCTATACATTAAGTAAACAGGACAGCCAGAGCGACGTAGGTTACAGAGTATAAAAAGTCTCTTGGATGCCTTCTTTACAATGGCATGAACATGACTGTTCCACTTGAGGTCATCAGATAACAGAATTCCGAGGAACGACAGAATATGGACTTCTGCGATTGTGTTACCGGGAGAGGAAAATATGGGCAAAGGGGTCAAGTTTGACTTAGTTATGATGTTCATAACGCGACATTTAGATTGATTGATAGGCAGATAAATCGATTCTGACCATTTAACAAAATTTCGCCATTCTACCTGTAACAAATCATCGTTAGCTCCTCGAATGAAATGCATGATCAACACATCGTCTGCGTAGCGGATAACCGATGTGTTGGAACAAACAGGGCGAAAATCATTTATAGCAATGATAAAGAGAAGAGGACCGAGTACGCTTCCCTGAGCAACACCGCTGGGAATTGCTGACCACGCGGAGATTTCGCCATCTACACAAACGGATTGAAATCGAAATGACAAAAAACTCGAGATCAACTTCACAGTAGATGCTGGTAGATTAAAAAGAGAGCATGCATTCAAGATGATTTGGTGCGGAATGATGTTGTTCGAAAACTTAATAAAAGCGAAGATTTTTATATACGCACGTTAAATACTTTGCACCCCTTAGGACTTAATGATAGAGTTTCCGGAGGTGGTTGCGTGTCAAAAGGCACTGTTGATTATGGTAGCTATTTCAACAGTCCTATCCCCAGACGCAAACGTAGTCATGGCGTTAGAAATAGGAAAAAGGTCAATAAGACCAATAATATTGATGACTCGATAGCATATTTGAAAAACTGCTTTAACGGCAGCAATCTTGCTAAGTTTTATCAAAGTCTTAGGTCTTTGAGTTACAGTACTTTGCATATTATTAACAAGAAACTCAATCATGAGTCTAGTAACTTTGCGTATTTAGTTTCTGCATATTATTACAATACAATATGTAATTCAGAGTCCAAGCAGTCTAGCAATGTAAAAACAAATATAACCTTTGAGTTCAAAAACAAAATTATGGACAAAGTGGATATCAGTAGTATTCTGCATGACAGAAGTATTAATCGACTTGTTCCAGAACAGGTACAGGATTGTTATCCTCCGAAAACTTATTTTACATTGAATAGCCCTGTCTCTTTGAAAATCTGCAACTATAACAAATTTTTGAAAACGCTAGATAAGTCTGATTTGCATGATATCTTAAATTCTAAGTTTAAATGTAATGATCACCCTTCTTTTGTTAATGATTATCACAAACACGTTTTCACAGGTGATTTGAATTTTATTAATGAACCTGAGTTTAAAGAATTGCTTGCTCTAGGAACGAAGCATCGTTTACCCAGGAAGTGTAATCATAAAAATATTATAGACAGTATCACAGTTTCGCTCGATAAGCACATAGCTAAGATGTGTAGGAAGCACAAAAGAATTTTAAGAGCTGATTATTCGGATTGGAGAAATAAGATTTTAAAATTAGTGCGAGATAAACTATATAATAATAAGCTCAAGAACCAAAACAGTAACAATAGCAAGAATACAATGAGTAATAGTAACATTAATTCTCTTAGCAAGATTAGCAAATTACTGCATTATTATCATGATAACCTCATTATTACTGCGGTAGATAAGGCTAATAGCAATTATGCGTTCATTTGCAAGAAATTCTATGTTCTGGTTTTATTACAGAAACTTGGATTTGATTTGAAGACATTAACTCCTATAGGTAATAGTAGGCCTACATACATACCTGTTAACAGAGATCAATAGTTTAGTTGTAAATCATAAAGAGATCATTAGTAATTTCTTTCATACCATTTGTAATAAAGATAATCTTAAACTACCCGGTGAAAAATGAACTCTAGAATCTAGCTAGAAAAATCATAGATTTTAGGTGGTAAGGTGGAATTATACTAGATGTTGAAAATATACCTTAAATGTTATCAGGTTGTTTATAATTTTGATGATGCATGTATAAATGACTTAATACTTCAATTTTACAGAATAAAAATTTATAGTAAAAATGATAGAAATATTGGCGAAAATTACTAGAAGTTCTAGCTAGAAATATATAAATAGAAATCATCTAGAAATTTGATAGATTTTACGACTCTATAAATCATTAGAATTGTGCAGTATTGCCTCCTCGACATGTTATAAGCAAATTTTTAAAAATTCCTTCACAGTTCTAGTAATTTCAAGATTTTGGGAGTCGGGTAATTATCTATCAAATTTCTAGATGATTTCTAACTCGAACTTCTATCATTTTTCGCCAATACATGTATTTCTAATATTTTTTACTATTTCTTATCTTTCAACAGCTACAAGTATAATTTGATGTTGAGCAGTTAAACTATTCACCAATTGGAATCTCAGACAGTCAATTACCGAAAACCATGGACACTCAGAAAGGGACTCCACGCGGAAACTCCTGCTCAATCGGACGTTCATCACTAAGAGGATCCACGTCAAAAATTGCCGTTAATCCTGGATCCGTCACGAAACTGAAATTAGTTTAACATTAACAAAATCAGTCTTCAGGCTACCGGTCTACCGAAAGGCTTTTATTAAATGAATAGGCTAATAATTGATGTTTGTATACAGCGATCCAACTTTTGAATCATTTAATTTTAGTCTACACTTATTGAAGAATGTAGACCAACGTAAATATTTTTCTTCCACCCTTCATTTTATCAATAAACGTGTATCATTGTTAATATTCATCTTTCTTGAGTTCAATTGAGATTCCGTTCTTTAACGCACGTGCCGCACCGATGATTCTGCACCAAAGACTCATGACATGATTATTCTAATTCAACGTTGAATTACAGAAGCATTGGGTCATTTTCATCTCACACACTGTATAAACTGAGAATTTAGGCCTACTTGTAAGAATGTAAGACACAAGTGGATTCCAGCTAAAGATTTTTCTTGACGTTGGTTTGGTACCAAAATCTTTGTTTGGTACTGCTCCCTTTCCGTTGAGACATCAAACGCGAGGTAGACTACTACGTTAATGTTTATGTTTTCATGCCATTAGTAAATCTCTAGCTAGACCATTTTGATATAACACTGAAAAACAAATATATTCATAAACTTTTTCTGTCAAAATCAATTCGATGTGCATGCCCTATAAGATTCAAGCAATGCCTCAGCATTTGAAGGAAGGAATGCATTGATACCTCTACCGGCACTTGAATCTCTTTCACTTGCTCTTCATTCCATAAGATTGTGTTAACTGCACAGTAATTTTTGTCATCTGCACATGTGCATGAGGTTATGACCAAAAACTTATACACTATGTGTAATGGATTTCAGAAGAACAAAATAATTACAAGTGACCAACTGACTGAGGTTACGGTTGGCGAACCACGTGATAACTACTGCCTTCTCACGGTTGTCAACGCACACTATTGGCTGACACCGAGAATCAAATCACTTCCCGCTCAACACACGCCATTTGTTTTCTACTCCCTGGTGTAAGGTAAGTACTCTGCGTATGTCGCGAAACGGTGAGATAATTAGGTGAATCTAATACAATCGTGTAGTTTAATAAGGCTTGCATTTATCATTGATAAGTACCGGTACAAAAATATACTTGATAATGATAACATAAGTAATAAAGCGCAATCGAATTCTGCGAGGCTTATTCCACATAAATTGATGTTTCTTTTCAAGTAGTGCTGGTTTTATCGAAAATGATTCACTGAACAGTTTCTGTAATGATACTCGTATCGTTTTGCATTCCACCACTAAATACGCAAGATAAATGCAAACACTTTTTTGCAACACTACTTTGGTAGCATATATGTTTAGTTTGTAAAGGCGAGACTGCATGTACGTGCAATAAATGCTGAGAATACCGGTAGTATGAGTACACGTACAATTTGTAATAATGAAAGTATACAAATACTCTATAGCTCCTGGGAGAGTATATCAGACCGTTGCTCGTCATCCGCTTCAGGGAGAGTAGGTCTATATTGCTGAATTTAATTCGAGACGAAATGGTTACAGCAAACGATGCAAGTTGCTAAAAATGTTAAAATTATGAGGCCACATTAAAGGAAAATCGCTCTATACAGCTGAAATCAAAACAAATTGCTAAATGTTAACAAGTGCAATCTCAATAAGAGCTGGGCTCATAGTTATGTAGTTATACAATGTACATGTATATTATGTATTATTATTGTATATTATACACGTTCTTCAGCAAATACTGTGAATCCAAGATTCACGAGACTGTAACAAAATACACAAAACGTAGAAAATTACTCAACTTGTAGACAATTTTACAGCTTTAATTTTTTTCTTAAAATTTACCTTTGATTCTGTCCTTAATCGTTCCGTTAATTTACGCTGACATGTATTTTTGCATATAATTACATAGTGTTTATTTATCAACCCATATATAACTTACAAGACGAATTAAAACGCAATTACTAACGTAAATAAAACCACAACATGTCATTCATCAAAATGCAAATGCTGCCACACTTTGCGTTAGGCACATCCCTAATTTTCCTTTCCAACAGCACGGGTTGTAATTTTTTCTTTGCAGCAGAAAGAGACTTAAATTGTAAAAGTTCGACCTTATAATTCAATTAAATAATTGACACAGTTGAACTGTTCGATGACAACAAGATCTCGTAAGCAAATTAAACAAATTATTACATTAAAACGCTTAACACTTTATACCTACCTTTTGGACAAGGTTGCAGGTGGTAAATGTGTTTCTCAATTGAATATAATAATTATTACAATAGTATCATCCCAAGACGTAAAAGAAGTCACGGGAAGAAGAAAGGAAAGTTAACTGACGAAAACATCATGCCTCACAAAATACATGTAGGCATTAAAGTTTTCTGCAGTCAAATACTCAGGTACGCTCGTATACAGACCGTTTCATAAAGTATTGCACAAAAAATCAACACATTTTCAAACGTAATTTTCACTTTGAAGTCGTGGTTCAATTTTGATAAACTTTATGTCATCTGAAAGCTTATGTTCCAAAGTTTAATTTGACGTGTGTTATAATTTCATCAGTGGTCAGTTGTGGTCAGTAGGTCTCACTGAAGAAAATCGAAGGTTTTTTTTAACACGCGATTTCACCATGAAGACGTCAGAATTTTTTGATGAAAATTCACAGACAACATGATCTATTGATAACGTTTCTCATGTTACTTGTATTTTACGATCGGATGCAAAAAGTATATGCTTCAGTATAAGTATCAGCTTCGATAAATTTACAATAAAATTATTGTTGAAAATCGTCGAACATGTTTTTATTCATTAATGACAAAACTCAATTTCAAAATCTTCATACCACCTAAAAAGATATCTTCAGTAGATAAATTTGGCAGAGCGTTGATGTTATGTCTGGTAAGTTGTGGTCAGTAGGATTAAAAATGTGAAATGCAGGTCAATCTATTCGCTGACAACTACAGAATAAACTATGCGAAATGGAAAGTAGCGATAACCGCCATTGAAACAGTCATTTGATAAGCTTTCAGATGATATAAAGTTTTTCGAGTTTTGTTTACATTTTGAATACTTTAATTCAAGTTAAAATTACCGCTCATGTTCAGTTCTTGAAAAGAGAAAAGTTCAATAGCAGTCATTTACGGTGTAATATTCTAACTTTTTCCCTACTTACTCTAGAATATTCGTGTCAGGTCTTAAAGGAAAGGAAATCTGATGAGCTCCAAGAATATATGAATTTCATCAAAATCGGTCCACGGTTCTCCTACAAAATTAAAAAATAATTATTGGCCGCTCCTTACAGTCTGTTTTGAGGTCATTGAAAATTGAGATTCAAAAATTGTGCGTCTGACACACACACAGTCACACACCGCGCTGCTCTCTTCCTCAGCCTGACTCGCGACCAAACTTTATTGTTTGCGTCAGTAGCCAATTCTAGCCCCTTTTTCCCCAATTTGCACTTAAGTACATGCCCTGCACTTTTATCGGAGCACACGCCCACGCCCACGCATCAGAGCACGGGTAGCGAAGAAGACAGGAAACAGAGCACACGCCCATTCATCAGAGTATTTGACACGCATCGGCGCACTTGGGGGCCAAGAGGTCATGAGGTAGAGCACTTGACATTCATCAGAGCACGTGGCGCCGGGGCACCAGAGAAAATCATTCTAAACATATGTCGACAACATTAACGGGTGTGAGCCCCTGGCTAAGACAAATCTGTGAGTCGTTGTATGCGTGCGTCTGCTGTGTGTGCAGTCTCGGACTGTAGTGTGTTTGCGCTAGCGTGCTGCATACCCTATTGTCCCCCCCTGCATTGTTGTCTGATTCAATTCATTCACTGAGTTTGCTGTCTGCTGTCTCTCAATAAAGGTTAAGCAATGCTTTAACAGCTGATAAATAAAATCATCAAGTGCATTCTGAGACTGTTTACAGCTGATTGAAGATCAAGTAGATTATCCCTAGCTGTGTTTAATATTATCTGCCCGTCTGTATTGAGTAGTGAACACTGACTGCTAATTGCCGACAACTGAATAATTTCCCGTCTCATTTTTGAATTGAACTGATATCTCGCATCATTCTGTTTAATTTTGTATTGACTGATTTTGTATTGACTGATTTTGTCATTGATTGCTCTTTTGCTTTCTTCCGTTTGTTTATTCATCTTGAGTGAGCAGTCCAATCCTGCCCTGTCTGTCGGGGTTGCTAAGAGGACAGGAAACGGAGCACACACCCACGCATCGGCGCACTTGGGGGTTGAGCACGGAGCACCAATCGGAGCACGCGGCGCCGAGCACGTGTGATGAGTCACAGCAGGGTATATAAGGAAAGGCGCTGTCAGAGAAATTCATTCTCATTCTAACCATGCAGTACACGTGTGAATTCTGCCGTCAGTCCTTCTCTCGCTTTCAAGACTGTATTGCCCATGGAGCAGCGGAGACGGGTCGCAACTATTGTTCGACATGCTGTAAATGGTATGGAGACGAACACGATTGCCGCGCGTTTAATTATGGTGATGACAATGACTTGCTGTGTCTGGATTGCGACGGAAGTTTCGACGTAGAGGCGTACCATAAGCATGCGTATGTGGGACGGTGTCGCTACTGCGATACAGTGGTGAATGCTGAAGCGGAAGGATGGGATGAACATTTGTGTCCCTACCTGTTTGAGTTCATGCAAGAGGGCGGTGCAGCTGTGGAAGAAGAACGGATCATGGACGGTCGCGGATATAATTATCGATTTACCCCTCATCAAGCCACGAATGAATGGAAGGTCTATTTAAATTCAATGTATGCGGACTTGTATCGTGTCATTGTACAACAACACCCCCACGAGGACGTGAAAGTGTTTGTGAGTATGAGACTCAGGTTTGCCGAGATGGATATGTCGACGGGCGAAGAGGAAGTGAGAGACATCACCACACCCTCATACATTCACGAAGGCGTCCAAGCACGCAACTTTGATACATGGTTCCGTGACATGGTGTCAATGTTTGAAGAATTTATTGAAGACTATCGAGAAGACGGATCAGGATTTGCGGTGAAGGAAGTGTTGGAGTTACTAGTTCAAACAAGTTCCTTCCCTAATTTTCGCATGGGCGCACCGATTCCTATCCACCGAGATATCAAGCTCTGCAAAGGTATATGTGTGTTTCAGCGCAACACGTATACATCACATTGTTTTCAAGACAGTGTCCTCTATGCACTGGCCTACCAAGACAATCGCATTCCTCGACGTGAACGTGTTGATTCCCGCACCAAGACATCCTTTAACACTTATCAGAATCGACTTTCTGCAGTGCGCAAGTTGAATTTGAACCAGTATTATCATCTAGACTTTTCCATGATGACGTCAGAGGGGTTGATGAATACACGGGATATTCAGGAGTTCGAGAAGAAGAACAATGTCATTGTTCGTATCCACGTACATGACGGTAAAGAATTTGTGGGCCAATTATACCCGGTCCGTCAAGCTGTGAAGGAGAACACACGCATCGTTCATGTGGTGATGGTGACGCGGTACGATATGGAGGATCAGTCTGGACATTTTCTTCCCGTGACGGATTTCCAGAAATGTGCTCGCATGTGGTATCGAAACATGAACCAAACGCAAGCGAAACGTTTTGAAACATGTGAGTTGTGTAATTTACGATTCAATTTCTACCAAAAGGCCGTAAAGTATGGAAAGACAAAGGAAATGGCGCACAAAGAACGTCTGGAGCATCAAGCGAAATGCAAAGGCGAAAGGTGTTCTCGATACCTCAAATTATCCCGTGAGTCATCCAGAGAGACGTACCGAGAATGCGAATCTTTTGTGATGTTTCAAGGACGAGTGTGTAGGGGATAGGGTGAAGGAGTTTGTATGTTTGAGTGCCAAGATGTACTCTTACATTGTCCTCAAAGGCAATGAGGAAGAAATCCACGACTGTCGCATGAAAGGAGTGTGTCAAGCAAAGAAGCGACAAGTGAAACATCAGAATTATGTGGACGCATTTGAAAAACATTCAGTTACCTCAGTGTCACAAACCCTCCTCCAATCCCAACACCACGAGATGAGAACAGTGACGCAAGTGAAGAAGGCCTTAAGTATTTGGGAGGACAAGCGGTGTTGGTATTTACCCAATCAGAGTCTTCCCTACGGTAACCATCGCCTATATGAAGAAGGGTATCTACACCCCGCTCTCAAAAATGTCAAGGATCTGCAACCGCATGGTGGAGCTCAGAGCATCCTCCGCAATACCACTGCAGACATTGTTACCGCAACTCCCTCTGGCCACCTACCGAGCATCACGCCCTTGTCGAGTCTATTGGAAATGGAACTCTTCGGTTGCTGTACAGATTTTTCCACGGGGGTGTATCCAAATTTTGGGCAACCACTCTCTGGAAACCTACGATCGTATTTGTAAAGAGATGCGCCAATTACTCGCCCCCTACGGATTGGACGTGAGCGACCCAATCACAAAATCCTGCACCGTTCAATGTCAATGGAACTATACAAAAGACCGCATGCAAACCATTCAACAGTTGCCATCGACATCAGTGATTTCCAACGAGCGCGAACTGTTTCCCGGAACGTTAATACGCAAAGGTAATTTACACTGTTCCTTCTTTTCCAACGGAAGTGTGATTGTGACGGGTGTTTTATCGATTGCAGAAGCGGAATCGTTGGTGGAAGACATTCTCAAATCCCTATTCGAAGGAGAATCCCATCAATGAATCGGACAGCAACTAGTATCCCAACGTCGTGGGTTGTCGCAAGTGACCTTGGATATTCATTCAAAGCGATAGAAACGGTAACACATCTCAATGAAACGATCACTGCTGGTGAATTAGTGGATCGACTCATGGATCTTGATGAGCACGCTATGAATCACCATTTAGAGCGTAGGTGGATCGAGGATGTCTCCCTGCCACACTGCAATACAATGACATTGGCGCGATCTGGAGTGAAAAAGTGAGATTTGCAACGGATGTGTCAGATAACTCTTCCCATAAAAGTGACTTTAGAAAGAAATTAGAAGAAGAGACATTTCAATTATTATGTGAACGCAACTGTGTTAGATGTTTTAAACAGGAACGGTCCCTTCTCTTTCTACCATGTTCTCATAATGTTATGTGTTCTACATGTTATAATCCCTTTGAAACGTTATCTTGTCCCCTCTGTGATCAAGACATTGCTTCAACAGTCACTGTCTATCGTGCATGATGTACGGAAAAACTCTGTGTACAGTGTATAGTGTACTATCACAAGTGACTGAACCTTGTACAAAACCTTGTAGTATTACCCTCTGTCTGAAATAAAAATACAATCATTGACATGATTCATTTCTTTATTGACTTCAAAACATGGGATAATGTAGAATACAAATAGGAATAGACAATTTTATCATTGAAGGACAAGTAGGTTTGAATGAGTTCTTGATCTTTCTCGTAAGCATCCAATGTTCGAAAGAAGGTCAGTGTTTTTTCCATAGACGTGTTAAAAGGGCGTTGGTTTAAAAAGTAAATACAGTAAGCACCACAATAGGCTTTAGGTCCTTGTATACGCAGAGGGCGACGGTAGTTTACAGGATAAGGTGTTGTCGATAACCATTCGGTCACATGCGGATAGTGAGATGGAGTGAGTCCATAAGAGTCAAAGAATTCGCACACGCGTTGATCCGCATTTTGATAAAAGGCCAACCAATCCTTGCCAGGTTGATGAGACCGATCACTATTGACAATAAGTGTCTTTGATTCCGGGGAATGAGCAGGAAGTAGATCAGCAGGAAACACACCTTGGAAGGGAACGTAAGAAGATTGGAGGAGGCGATGAGCAAACGTTTGACAACTACACTGAATAGCACAGAGAAAATCATCTTCGCACATGCAGGCATTGAGTAAATGTTTCTCTTGTAATTGATTCATACCCTGCATGATTCCTTCGATTTCCGTGTTGCTTAACCAGTCTCCCATTCAGCCAACGCTGAGCTTTAATGAGACGGTGTTGATAAAGAGATGTCCAAGCGATAGGAGGAACGTGATTCTCGGGCTCCTTCACCATGACTTATGAAGAGGTCCATGCGCGCCAACACTTAAATAGCGGGAGGGATATACGCACTGGAGATGACGGAGAATTGTTCGTCATGAATGACAAACATTAATAAATCTATATTTTGCCGGGTCGTATTCTCAAATTGCAATTCCAGTCCATATTGACGTGTATTGGTGGGTTGAACACTATCGATTTGTTTATCCAAGGTACAGTCAAAAGCGATAAAGTAACAGTATTTGGTAAAACTCTCCAAATCAATACCACATGATTCATTCGTGTTATAGACTTGAATCGCACGATTGAATTGACTGTAGGCAATCACGTCATCTTTGCAATTGATGGTGCCTCCTGTCATGATGGCTCCATTGGTGGTCATGGTGACTTGAGAGAGTCCATGCCTTTCAAAATAGAGTTTACGGCTTCCTGGATCAAACCAAGAGTTACTGGGAACAACCGCGAAAAAGATGAGTTTAGGACTCAATAGAGCAGCCACATTGGAAAACGTCTTCTTTTGTACTCCACTTTCAATCGTTTGTCGTTGGACGGTCATGCCATTGTAGCGATAATAAATGGCTTCTGTCTTGCGTCGATTCGCAGTTTTCAATTGCAGTTCTGCATTCGGTGTGAGCATGGGCATATACAATTGGAAAGAGGTGATTTTGAACTTGTACTTTGTAGAGGTCGTCCCTGCAGCATGTGCCATATCATAAATGGCATATTCCGGTTTATTCAAGGTGAAAATGAGATCCAGTTGCATGCCTGGGGGCAGAGCAATCACTTGTTGGAACAAATTACATTTCAGGGGAAAGTCAAAGGTACGTTTAAACTTGTGGTCTGACCATTGTTTGAGAATGGCTTGATTGAGTGCATTCTCTTTATCTGTAAACTCTACCGCCTTAGTCTTTATCGTCTTCGTCGCTGCATCATACTCCGTGTCATACATCACTTGAGGAACAGTAAATCCTTGTGTGACCATGTGTGTATTCTTCACATCATTGGTATATTGTAAAAGATTGCTAAGGTAAGCTCTCAAATAATACAAGTCATTGCCTCCTTCAATGGTGCGTTCATTCAAGCGGATAGTAATGTCGGAAAAGAGGGAGTGGGCCGTATTGTTGATAATAATTGCCTTGTCTGTCGCCTCACATGGCACGTCTGCTCCTTTAGCCGCATCATGTTTCATGAGTTGTACTTCCACGCGAAAATAGGCATTGCATACATCCATCCAATGAATGGCTAGTCGAGGGACCGTGAATTGAATGGTACCAGGATTTTCCAATCCATTGACTGGTGTCAGAACGCTCGTATGCTGAGAAGTACTCGAGACATCGTATTTATCACTTTGGAATACATCGTAACGCGCATCCAATAAGGCAGGGGTTTCCGCCATGCTTGATGGGACGGATGTTCTAAGATTGCTTAGTTCTTAAAAGAGCATGCGTTGTTTAGCACCTCCGCGATAACGCCCCATCAAACTTCCTTTTCCCCATTTCGTATGATGAGCAATGGCCACATGACCACGGCGACGTTTAGGAGCAGGTGCTTCCACCCGATCTCCTTCATCCGTGAAGACGCGTTTCCGACTGACTTTATTTTGAATAGCTTCTACAACACGTTCGGGAGCAGTCTGTAAAGTGCGTTTGGCGAGTGCTTTCACACCCTTTTTAAGATGGTGAACTCCTTCTTGTGCGGTAGAGCTGACAGCATCCGTGACAGCTTGTTTCGCAGCATTGAGAAACTCTGTCGTACGTAACGATTTTCCAACGTTTTCTGTACCGTATGTACAAGTCCCTTTTGCGAAGGTTTTCGTGTTGCTTGTCGAGAGGGTTTTCGATTTGTTTTTCGAGAGGGTTTTCGAAATGTTTTTCTGGTAACACTCTTTTTGAGTGATTTGGGCAGACGGATGGATGGTTTCTTGACACCAGTGACACGGGGTCTAATCATGCGTGTTTTCTGTCCAATCACTTTATTCCATCCACCGCGTTGCATAAATGAACCTCTTCCAAACAATCGTCCAGAGGAATGTGTTCGGTTACGGATTAAAAAGAGATTCGTCATCGTGTCTTGATGTGCTTGGGAAAAGACAATTACTTAATTGCGCGACGTCGAAGATGCATTTTTACATAGGACCGTCCGTCTGTCATAGGGATGGGATGACCGTCATCCGACATGAGTTTGATTTCAATATCTTGCACCTGTTGACTTTTCACAGGGAGATAGGTGACATTCTGGAACTCATGATGAATACTATCTCCATAATCTTTCCCCGTGTAGGGAATCACACACATACAGTTTGTTTTCATACCTCCTACATAATGATAACCTACAATATTACAATACAGGAGAATATTGTAGGTAAAGGCATTCAAATTCAACGGGGCAGTCGCTTGCTGTGAGGAGGTGAGTAAGTCTGTTTTAAACCCAAGAATGTCTTTGAGCAAAGGATGGAGTTTCATACTGCAGTGTGGGGGTACGACCACTGAAACAACATGGACATGAGGCGCCAATGTAGTGATAGAAAAGTGGAAATTGTGTCCATGCTGTCGATTTTGATTCAAACACTGCATCAACGTCTTCTCCGAATAAATACCGCGTGGAATGTTGAAGCGCGTAAATTTGCCTTGTTCTCCCAGTTTACCTTGTTTGTCTTGTTTATCTTGTTTGCCTTGTTCACCCTGTTTGCCTTGTTCACCTTGTTTGCCTTGCTCTCCTCGCGGTGAATCCGTTTTGACAGGAAGGATAGAGGATGTAAAGACGGTCGAAATCGTCTCAGGATGATCCTTCAATGTCCCCACACTAAAGCTGACATCCACGGGTATTGTCTGAAGGGTATTGATAAAGCTGACGACGGAGATACCGGCTTCCCATTGATCCCCATGGACTATGGGGATGGAAGGAACCAAGCGATTTTGGAAATGATTGGCTCTATTTTCAGGAAACAAATTGGGCTGAGCATTACTCAACAAGTGAATCGTTTCCTCATGCATGGTTGAGTGTCACTCTGTCCATAATTACCTAGTCTCCTTACGGCGGAGATGGAGTTTGAAATAGGATCGTCCTTCATGAATCGGAATAAATTCACCATCATCACCACGCAACTGAATTTCAATCTCATCAATAGCGGATGTAAAAATGGGGTAATAATCAATATTGGACACTTCATACGACACCATTTCCCCCAAACGTTGTTTCTCTTCAATGGGGTGAATTTTCAAGATTTGTTCACGTTGTCCTCCCACAATACTTTCCGCCACAATATTACAATAGACGATAATGTTGAAGGAATTGGGAGTTAGGCTGAGCGGAGAGAGTGTTGTCATCTGTGTATTGGGTCCATAATAGGATTGGGGTAGACCTATACGATAACTCAACGCTTCTCCAAAATCAATAAAGGCATGTTCCGCGGTTTTCACCGTCAAATAATGGTCTTTCGAGAGAGAAAGGGATACATCCGTCCACATCTGTAAATTCACTTGGAGTTTGGAAAAGAGTCCTTCCAAGGTATAACTCCCTTTGGGAATGCGGACACGATGAAACGAGGTAGAAATGTCCAGGGTTGATGTAACCTTGCCGAATCATGTGGTCATAGATGTGCAACGGTTTCATGGTCTTGCTATAGAGATGAAGAAAAGGGCGAGGTGTGGGATGTGTATTCACCATCACCGATTGAATATCTTGTTTCCCCACATCCACTCCCAACACCATACCATCCACTAGATAAAACATGTTTTCTTGCCAGCGTTCCATCATGGTCGTCATGAGCTGTTGCATATCCTCACTGAACCATCCAATAAAGGAAGTCAATCTATCTTTACAGACTTTCAGGGTGGATCCTTCTTGATACGCGACAGCGGGTGAATACAATGTCTTATCAGAGAGTTTATCTCCAAACAAGTAGGATTGTAAACACGTATTGGCCAACAGCTCTTTCGATTCGTAAGCATAAGGGAAATAGATTTCTGAAACAAGCGATCCAATTCCTTCCCTTTCCATGGGAAGAGGGTGTCGAGGGTGTGGTTCCATCCTTTGGCATAATCAAAGGTATATTCCGGTAAACCATAGATGTGTAATGTCATCCCATGGGTGACATGTTTTGGACGTTGTTGATACCGACGGTAACTTGCAGAACAATGTTCCGGCGTTTCCGAGTGTATACAGGTTTGTTCATGATAGGTGAACATACCATATTCATGACTATGATTCAACATGTGTTGCCAGCGTTGTGGGGGATTGATTTTCAACCCATACCCTTCCGCGATTTTAAAGTGAAGCACGTGAAAGACGCCCACTGTTGTATACGTCACCCACACCATATCAGGCAGGGGGATGGCTTGATTGAAAGCTTGCACAAAGGATTGAAGGGTATAATATTTCGTGGGTAAATTGAAGCGTAATGGACTAGGGAGATGAGATAGGGTATGAAAAATCTCAAAAGAGTCGCCATGTTTGATGTTGAGAATATTGGGATGCTTCTTATCCTCGGTCTTATACTGTTGTGTCGGTTTTCCGTTTCGAAGCAAGACATGGGTCCCACTCAATGCATAGGGGACACTCTTCTTTTCAAAGAGAGCGTCCAATTCCATGGTTTGTTTCTGAAGGATAAAGGAGGAACATGAATCGTGCTGAGGGGGATTTCCAAGATCCATTCTTCCCACACGTAGGTAGCTACTTTTTCTGTTTTGAATATCTCATAGGCTTTGGAGTGTCGGTCCATCTTGATTTCCATATCGTCCGTGCAATCGATGGTCAGTTCATAATGATAGGACATGGATGTGATGGTCCATGTCATGGGGGCGGGGAAGATGGTATTCAAATAGGTTTCCAACGAATAATAACCTGTGGGGACGATAGAACTCCATGTCTTATCACTCTCTAAATTCTTGTAATAAAACGATTCAGGTCTAGACACATAAAATAACAGTTTGTTCCCCTTGATGAGTTGACAAAGATCCGATGTCAACACAGTCACTTCTGCATTTACCCTATCTCGTTCACGAACGATCTCGTCAAGATTGTCAGTTCCTGCAGTGGGTTTGAATTCTTTCACCCTCCTTCTTAACGTAGCCAACCGTTCCTGTTTCACTTCAAAATCATGGAGAATAGTCCCATACAGCTCCATCAAATCCACCAAACTATGATAGGCAAATACATTATACGTGTTGTAGATATGATACTTTTCCGTAGATGTGAAGGGTAGGGCATGTTGCCCCGTTTCATGCTGCATATCCGCACCACTGGCCAATACATTTTCTTTCCCATCTTGAGGATGGGAATGAACTAAATGATGATGAATGATGGGCCGTTTTGTACCTTGTTCCTTTTGAATCGATTGTCGAACATTTTTCAATAAGACCGAATCAAACAATCGCTTCTTGGCTCCAAATCGTTTAGAGACTAAAACACCTTCCATCTTGTGTTGACGTAGGATGCGCATCATGTTGCGGTACTTTGCATTCAGTGTGTTGATATAGGTAGGCAAGAAACGGGTGGTGACTAAATCAGGAGCATCGGCTATATGAAGGGTAGGATCGATCTTGTGTAACTGTGTATCAATCTTGTCATACAATTGATCAATACGGTTTCTGAACCATGATACATGTTTTTTCTTGGGATGTTGATACTCCTTTTCACGCTCTTTTGGGGTGAGTGGATTGAGAAACTCCACTGGGAAAATAAATTGATTTTTCATGGTGCGTGTTGATAAAGCAAACCATTTTTTAGAGGCCAAATGTTGCAATCGGAAAAATGTGCGTTGATACATTCTCACTGCTTTCATCAACGCTCTCAGTTTAGGAAGAAGGATGCGAAGATTATGAAACAGACCTATATGCCCTCTGGGAATAGGAGGTGCCTTTGCATTGCGTTTGAGAGAGCTCACAAAGGTATCGGTCCTCATCCACACAACACGTGTCGTATCATCACTCAGGGGTTGTATATCCTGATAGGTCACTGGGGGAGCCATGGTAACAGTGGCTAATTTCTGCAATTCGGAGAGGATCCCATAATCCATCGTAGACAATGTATAACTGGAAGCATGTTTTACATGAAAGGACAATCTGTTGGATGAATGAAACACTAACTTCCCCACACCGAACCATTCTAATTGTTTGAATAAATTGAGCACTGAGATTTCATTTCCCAACATCCTTCCAATCCCATGTTTGGCAAAATGACAGCGGTGTAAGGGAATCACACTGAACCAATAGTCATGAGCGGGATATTTCTTTACGTCACATTCCTTTCGATGAATGGAGAGTCGTGTATGGATCCGAACGACATCCTTCAACGATAAATGATAGACACATTTGTCCAATAAGAGTGAGGCCGCCAAATGAGGGGAAAACACAAGGACGTAATGAAAGGCGGAGAATTCCTTGATTTGAAACAGGGAAAATGGGGCAATGTCAATCACATAGACATCTGCTTCCTCTATGCCATTGCCTCCATAATACAAGTAGGATGGATGTGTCGTGACAGTCATCATGCTGGAAATGGTGCGGCGTGTATATAATTCCATCGCTGTGATCATGGGGACTCGTTTCACTTCCTCATTGGATTCAAAAATGGTGTGACGACGGACCACATTGGTCCCTTCCATCGTATAATAAGGCAAATAAGCCTTCAAAACTTTCGTATCCACCATTTTCCCCACGGTAATATAACAATCTTCAGGAATCGTATCACATTATTCACATACCAAACTCTTTCAAGCCTACTTTTTTCCCATGTTTCTCCTTTAGGAATAAAAAGTGGATTTTCCAGTCGTGGTAAGAAATGATTGGCTTTATTGTCATACAAATGGGGTTGAGTATTGCTCAACAAGTACACATGTTGTTCCTCATGCAGTTCCTGCATGATTACAAATCAATAGCGGCGTACATTACCTAGAGGTTCTAAGTCTGTCACCCATGAGTTCATCGACGCTGGATATCCTTGCCAGTGCACAAAATATTCTGGTCGTCCATTCCGACGTCGGGTCTTGAGCACTTTGTCCACTTGATAGACTTCTTCCTCCCGATGAATCACTTGTAATTCCTGAGCATAAAAGGATCCTTTGATCTCTTCTCCACTCAAGTCTTTGATCTTGTACATTTTGGTACCATGAGGGTTCTTGAGAATGTTGGAGACAATGAACTCTTCTGTCGACCAATTCGCTTCATACCCTCGTCCAAACGTTCCTTTATCACGTGAAATACGTACACGTGCTCCCACAGGGATAGACGTTCCCGGGTCTGCAACCTTTTTATAGTTTTGTCGGAGACGTTTCGCATTGTTTCGTTTCACTTCCTCGGTATTGGAGGCATTCATATCCATCGGGGTGAAACCTGTGGATGAATGGGTGCTGTGATTGTATGCATACATGACATCTGCGATATAATCCACCCAATTCTTGTGATTGGTGACTGTAAAGATACGTTCCAATTTATTCTTGACCGTACGGTTCAATCGTTCGACATGAGCACATTCATAGGGACTGTAGATGGAAAACAATTCAATAGCGTGCTTGTCCAAGACGTCTTTCACCGGTCGGTTATAAAATTCACGACCTTGATCCGTTTGTAGTCGTTGCGGGGTGGGAATGGTTGCGAAAATGGCTTCTAAAACCCCCGACACTTCTTTGGCACTCTTGGTCTTGAGAGGGAATGCCCAGGCTTTGCGTGTAAAGATGTCCATCACCATGAGAATATACTTGTAGCCACGTTTGTGCTGTGCATACTTTTGATAATCGACAATATCCGCTTGAAATTGAATTTGCGGACCGCGTACACGATACGGGTGCAAGGGTTTAATACGATGCAATCGAGATTTGTGAAGGGTGTAGGTCGGTTGACGCATTAACCATTGTTTGACTTTTGTTTTTGAATAATGTGAAGCAGCAGCAAGTGCATTGACGCTTCCGTAGCCAGCGGGATGTTTGGGATTGTAATAAATCTTGTGCAACACCTCCTCCATCGACACAATCTGCTTGGTATTGACGTGGGGGTTGAAGATAGGCGGTATTTCCGTTGGAACAACAAGTCGTCTGCGTTGCCTTGGCCGCAACAACGTCCAAAGATACGCGATAAGAATGAGGAGGCAATTGGCGCGGCTGCCGTTGCCATTACCTGAATGGTGAGCCATAGGATCCCAATTCAAGAACTCCTTTTTTACTTAAACGAGTATTGATGGATGATTTCAAGGGAGAACGCTTCGTCTTGGGAGAGGTGGCAACAGAAGGTTTGACGACTTTCCCTTTAGATCTCTTGAGGACGGGTGGATCTGCGACGTGCGTGAGCGGAGGTTTTGTGACGTGAGTGAGCGGAGGTTTTGTGGCGTGAGTGAGTGAAGGTTTTGCGGTGTGCGTGAGCAGAGGTTTTTCCATTCGCTTCCCATGATCATTGTCCAAATTGAAAAATTGGCGACGAACTTTATCGAACAAATACAACCGGGCGTTCCATGCAGCGATATCATTGGTGGAAGGACGGTGACGCACGATATCTCGTGCAATACGGTCAAGATGGGCTTGTTGAGGAGTCATCATCATGGTTCTCACCCTCTGATCTTCCGCTTGACGTTGCAACATTGTCGACATCAGTTTGGTACTGTCACCACCGCCACCCACTTGCTGTCCACCACCGGTGTGTTCATTCATGTCAGATTTGGGAACCACCACTAATTCACTAAAGTCCATTTTCGTTTTATTGGGTCTTTTGCTTAACTTAAACACAATCATAGGTGGATTAAATAAGTTGGTGCGAAATCGGTACTCAAACGGACAATTCGTAGTGAAATCAATAAAGAGGTAGGCATAATTCCCATACTTTTGAACCAATGTCGTTAAAATATCATGCACGACGCTCATATTGCCTTTTGGGAGCATTTTCCCCATGAATTGAGCCAATTGTTGTTGATTTCTCGGATTATTGAACGCGACCAAATAATGGACATTGCCATTACGCATACGTTGTTCTTTATCACCATACAAATACTGTGTGATTTGCACTGCAAAAAACCGTTTATGATGAGATCCTCTCAAAAATAAGCCCGTCACAGTTTCATTGTTTTGAGATTCCTGTTGTAAATCATCGAGAATAATTAAATCATTTTCTTGCAATTGATCAAAATCATCTTGGGTAGGGACACCCATTTTCAAGATCACCTCTTGTAACTCTTTATGAAATGGACTTTCTATCCCATAATACCACCAGACTTTACGAATGGGCTTTTTGAATAAAGTATGACGATTCTTGATCATATTCGCCACAAACGTGGACTTTCCCGATTTACTAGGACCCGAGACAATCATGGATGAGTCATTCTCTAAACGGAAATCCATCTTGTCGAATCATAAAAGTCAGACATATATATTCCATACATCATGTATTAAACATAACTTAAAATAGTTTCCAAAACATAGAATCATTTCCAGAATAAAGAAGAGGTGGAAGAAAACGTCCACGTGTACATGTCTTAAAGAGTGAGTTTTCAAGAGCAGTCACCATTTCACTCATCAATGTCTTTTCCATGTCATGGGTAAGAGGATTCATATTGTACCGTGCAAATGCTTCCTTCAACATGTTGGGAAAGGCGCGACGATGGATTTCGTAGGCACTACGCACAATGAAATAATGTTCAATATAGTTCAACACAGACACTTCTCATTGACACACTGTCCTGCTTTGTACCATGAGGATGACACATACCACTGACTCTCCTGCTTATGTTCCACCATATCCTTGAACATTTCGAGGAAATCGATTGATCCATTTCTCGGCTTGTATTTGATCACCGTCAAAGATATGCAGCGCGTGTGACTCTTCCCGGATGCGAATGTACACACCGAGTGCTTGCGCCTTGGCATAATCCGTCCGCATCGTCCTCCAATCCTCCTCTTCGTGGGTTGAGCACTCCACCTTTGAGAAAGCATGTTGTCATCTCATCCTCCTTTTGTTTCATAAGTGCAATACTGTCCTCTAATTGGGAGAGATGATCGAGATCCTCTATAAAGTGTTTGAGTTCCTCCCAATCAATGACTTGTTTAGATTGCACCATGTGTATCAGATCAAATAAACCACTGGAGGGAATGTGTGCCTTCTTTATATCGAGTGTCAGCTTTGTCTTTTTCTTCTTCTTCTTTTCCTCCACCGCTGTGCTCTGACATTCCTCCGCCTGTTTGATACGGACTTGGATTTGATCCACAGTAAAACACAGTTTCAAGAGTCTTTGTCTGTGGATTATAGTATATGCCTGTGACGCGGAAGATGGTATTTGCTTGAAGGAAGGTATTCTCCTTGAGATTGGCAAGAAGATGTCCAAGAGTGGCCAAACTAACCTTCTTGTTCTTTCCATTCTCCTTCATCAGGAAGATGGGTGTGTCCTGCTTTAGCTTCATAAAGACACTGTCGTAGGCCGATTTCTTGTGTACATAACCGAGACAGGAGGTGAAGTTGTAGGCAGATTCGGGTTGGACTTGTTTGTAGAGGGATTGTATCGCATTTCCAACGTCTCCAGATCGCGTGAGACGGCTTGAGAAATGGTGAAGAGGGAGGTGAGTTGATCGGAACCGTACCCAGTGTTATTGTACGTTTGTGCACGCCATCCATAAAATCCCGTGGCAAACACGAGTTTTGAAATGTCTCGTCGTAATTGCCAATCCATCGCATCCACCATCGCATTCTCTCCGCGAATGGGATAATATCCAGTGTTATTCCATTTCTTGCCCAATACCAGACGTGTGATGGGCAGAGGCTCCAACTGTGGATGTGCCTTGGTGAGGTAGTTCTTCTCGGCTTTCCCATTCGTATGGAAATAGGGTTCCGTCGCTTCACAAAGACTGGCTTCGATGTCGGTGTATCTGACGAATACGTGACTTTCACCTTCTTCGCGAGAGGAGCTTCCAAGTGTTCGTACGTTTACCCATGACTGAATGAAAATGACTGAAATGGCTCAGTTTATATAGAGTTGAGGTGGGAAAATTTCTTCTCATTGGTTGACGCCCACGCATACAAGTGCTCTGATTGGTGCTCCGTCAAATTCACGATGAATCATTCATTTTTGGTGGTGTACGGGGCTTGTCCCTTTTTGTAGGTCAAATTCACGAGATAACGCTTGATTTCATGGGAATTTGCTGAGTCATTTTACGATAACATCGGTCGATTTGGTTGTGGAAATGTACCTCAGAATTCTCGATAAATCACCTGATTTTACGAGGATTTGTAACAGAGTGTGTTCTTCAAAGTCACAGTGAATCGATTGATATCATGGGAAAATAACACATTCAAATCCGTAGTATTTTTAACGATGTCATGGGAAAATCATCCTTTAAATCTTCGGTTATATCGTTTGATTTCATAGGAATTTTACTGTGTGAACGTGTCTTATTCACACTCTTCGATAAATCGTTCGATTTCATGGGAATTTCATTGTGCGGTTTGGTGGGGTTGAGTATAGGCGTTTTGGACATATCATAATTGACGACTTCTACATCGAGTAAGGGTTTTCCACTCTCTTTACGTTTTTTGATATCTTTCATCATTTTTCGACCAGATAAGAGGGTAACCAAAATGAATATGACGAGTGTAAAGAATTGTGATAGGGTTTCTTTGAATGAACCAATGAGTGAACATTTTAAATCTCCTCCGTTGGCTGTTGAAAGTGTGTTCACTATGGATTGAACATTGTCCATGATGATAGTGTTGATGACGTGGGTATGGTTTACTTAGTGTTTGGAGCCGATCGATGCATGTAAGGCTTGTTTGAAAGCTGCTGGATTATCGTGATATGCCATGGCATAGGCTTGTGCGAAGGGGATTTGTTTCTTGTTAAATTTCCGTTTTTGGACCAAGTATTTGCGAGTTTGAGGGGGTGGTTTCACAAATTTGCGGAGAATTCCTTTGTAAGATTGAATAAACTCGTGCTGTAAAGGTGTTAATTTCCCTGGATTCTCTCGCATTCTGCTCGTGAGTGCTTGCATATCCTTGACATATTCCTCAGGCAATTGATCGACATGACGGTTAATTTTCTTTTTCGAGCATCCTATCCCTGAACTTAGGGATTTCAGTACATTGGTAAAGTCCTGACGTCGACTTGAACATGATTCACACTGACACGTCATTCTTGTCTATCATCCTCTATCCCACATAACTTAGTTTACATGGCGTTCACCAAATTCATATAGCGTGCGTGGACGTCTGCATTTTGGTTGGTTAAGTGGGCAATAAACTCTTCCTTTTGAGTCAGCAAGTCACGCATGCTTTCCAATGTCTCATCCAAATAGTCTCCATTGCCATCTGTACGATTGGGTTCATGAATGTGTTGATTAAATGCATCTTCCAACACGTGCAAGATGCGTTTGCGAGCATTTAAATGACGTTCATGGAGACGAATAGAATCGTTCAACAGTTGAACAATGGCGCTGTTTTTCAAATTGTTCAGTTGAATAATGTATTCGTGGGAGTTGTCCAATGACAGGTGAATTGACTGGGTAAAAACATTCTTTCCTCCACGGGGTGTGCGTCCATGGGTTGTTGAGAGGTTCCTACCCCACTGAGTGTTGTTGTTGAGGGGTTCCTACCCCACCGAGTGTTGGTGTTGAGGGGGTTCCTACCCCACCGAGTGTTGTTGGCGAGGTTCGCTTGATTCTTGTACCTCTGGATTTCCCACTGTGTTCGACATGGCTTGGAATAACTGTTGTGATCATTGACCGGACCTGGGTAGATATCAAATGTCACATGACTTAGTGTAGGTTGAATATTCTCTAACGATAGAGGACTCATATCAATCTCATTCGCAGCCATGGCTAAAACATCGGGCGGCAATCGATTCCATTCTTCTTGTATTTGATGGACCGTATGGGTGGGATCCGGGGGAGCATCCCACTCTGGCTCGATCGTCAACCATACTTTTCACGACAGCTTGTAGCATAGCGTGAGACGGACCAGGTGTTGCTAAGGCGCGATGATCCGCTGGAGAAGGTCGAATGAGTGCTTCTAGACTATCGTCTGCATCCAAATCTGTATTCATAGTTGAGGGGGTCGCAAGGGGATTGCACGACGTGCGGTGGGTGATAATTGACGATCTTGTCCTGTCAACGTAGAGGACACCTTCAAAGAGGGTCTCGGAACAGGCTGTTGAATAATATACTTGAGTTTGCTCACATTTTCTCCCTCCATTCGCTCGTTTAAAATATGGGTATGTTGACGCGCAAATTGTTGAGCTGTCTTCCTATCCACCGTTCCATCGAGGGTTTCCCCGCATAGACATGCATAGATGAACTCTTCACTTGCTTTGATCCCTTCTTTTGATTTATATTTTAGATGGTGTGAATTATAAATATGCCTTCTCAGACGATCTTTTTGATAAGGGCATTTACAGATAGGACATAGGGTTATTCTCAATTTTCGCAACGTCAGGGTCTCTTCACTTTCACGCGCTCCTCCTTCATGGTTGATTTTTGTTGTGTGTTCCTGTGCATGCTTAAATACATTTGTTGGCCATTGAAACAAAATACTGAAATGAGCACAGATACGATTCAATGTCTCTTTGATATAAATAAGACTTGCTGCTGAAATCACACGTTTATGATACAGGTCTTGTACATAGGTCAAATGTTTTTCATTCATAACTTCCATAGTGTGTCCTCATACAAAACGTCATCCTCAAAAATAGCCATGAGTAAATACACAGGTCCGACGATGGAATAGCGGTCATTCAGTACCAATTGATTCAAATAGACGGTGGACGTGTCGGTAAACTCTTCTAATGTGGGGATATCATTGCCTCGGATGCGTTCATCGAACCAAAAATCAATAAGAATCTTCATCCGCGCTTGGTGTGAAGGAGTGGTCGAACTGTCTGTGGGCGTGATGTCCATCTTTCACGCGATCGTCTTTTTCGAAGATGTCTTGTCCGAATAGGGCGATGTCGTCTTTTTCGATAATAGGGTAGGAGTAACATGATCTTATTTGAGAGAGCGTGAGGATCCATAACTTAAATAGTCACTCATCGCGGTGAGTATGCGTACAATCTCTCTCAGAAGAAAAAGGAGTACCAGTAGCATGTTTTTCCAAATCTATCAACCCCAATAGCAGAATGCTTATAATATGGAAAAGCAACATGATTCATACAACGACATTCTTTATTCATACTTAGTCTGCGTAGCTTACATATTCTTCTTCTTCTGATGTCCATCCAACAGAGAAATATTCAAAATTAAACGTTATACAATAGACACCAAGAATCTCTTTGTTATCACTGTCCATAAATTCATAGTCCCATACGTTCTTTAGTGAGGCTAAAGTTATCCATTTCTTCGACGTCACTTTCATAATACCGTTCACTGGCACCCATCAATGGTGGAGAACCATTTCTTTTGTATTCATAAATCGTGAATGTATCCATGGAGAGTTCACATTCAGGCTTCACTTTGATCTTCTCCTTCACATAGGGAATCACTTTCTCCAACATCACGTGCGGTTGACATGTCGTTTTCGGGTAAATAATGAGCTGATTTGGATAGGTGTACACGTGAAAGTCTTCCATCATGTATGTGTCTTGATCGTTTCTCTATTTTACCTAGTTTTCCAATCGATAGGTGCTCCGATATAGAATGGGGCACACCCAATGCTCTGTTCTGTGCTCCGAGCATGGAATGGGGCACGTCTAATGCTCGGAGCAGGGGATGGGACATTTGCAACACTATAAAGCCAAGCCGAAAATGTTCCACCTTCATAACACTCGTGAACATGATTTACCAACGTTACGAACTCCAATTCCGACAAGTGGATCCTACTAACATACTACAAGAAGTAATTTTCAACACCAACACGATATGGATAGTGAAGGGGAAATGTTGATTGTGGTCCCAGACACTCCACCACCGACCCAGGAAGTCCAAGTCCATTATCTTCCTCACCGGACAGTCCAGATCCTTCAAGCGATGAAGATGATGATGACTTTCCAACAGACCTCCCCTCGAACTGGGGCTCCATTCCCGATCCTGATGGACCGTATTCCCTACCTCCGACGCCACCCACCATCGATGGGCCATTTCCCATCCCACCGTCACCGATCCCGGACCACCAAGTCTGATCAGCGAGAATCGGGAACTTGACTTTCTAGACGACGAGAAGGAGAATACGACACCTAGCTCCGATGAATATCCTGAACTCGATCTTCGACCCACTCGCCGTCCCTTTCGCGAACCATTGACGAACCTTAGTGCTTATTTGAACCGTCGCACTGAATTGGATAACATCAACGAAGCTATCGCCAATTTGGATAGTGTGGACTTTATAAGTGAAGTCAGTGACTGGGTTTTTTAAATGTGTAATTATTCTTTCTATCTTGATTTCTTCTCAATAAACATACATGGTAAGCTTTGACTATTTATTCAAGGGTGAACTGGGTTACATACGTGTATCATGATAGAAGTTAAAATGAATGTTAAAGATTGAATTTAAGATTGGAAATCGATCATAAAATTTACATGTTAGCATTCATAAAATTGACAGTGCTATCATTCCCAAGTCAATGATTATCAAAAATAACAGGTCATTGGAATAACATTTTATTATAGAGATGCACTTTCTTGAGTTATTTCACAACATGCATTATTCTTGCACAAGGTACGATGTTCGGCATAATCACTGAAGTTACAATAATGAACAATATAAGACTTGTGGAGTTGACCATTGTCCACCGTGGAAGATTCGTGCATCACAGTGATGGGATCAACCTTGGTCCAGGCCCATGCAGCTTCACAGGAATCATAATTTAAATACAGTGTATGCACATAAAGTCGATAGTGTAGTTCAAAGCAATAATGAAGGAGAATCTCAACCACATCTGACAGTGCACAGTGGTACCCATACTGTACTTTGGCAGCTTGCGTTTCTGTGAGTGCTTTCCCTCGGCGTAAATGTAACAGGGCTCGACGGTACGCTTCTTTCCCTTCATACTGGGAATGATTCATCCAGTTGCATCCGCGACGCATATGTTCCTTGTAACCAAGTCTATACACTTCACTATCCCGCATACATGAGGTGAATATATTCCAATGAGAGTCAATGCGTTGAGACCATTCGGGGAGAGAAATACTATCCATGGTCACTTTTTCCAAGAGTTTTATGCTTTTCAACCAAGCTCTTTCCATCTCCGATAATCCATTCCCTACAATCAGTTCCGCGTCTCCATACTCGCGTGTCATTTCATGGACCCAGCCATTAAAACGGTGAATAATCACACTCTCTTCTGCACCACATTTTCCAATCACACGTGGGTTGAGCCCGTGAATAAAATGAGTCGCAAAAACATCACATATCCAGTCGGTTTATCGTCTCTGGGCGTATAATGACACCAAATGGCAGCGACTTCCTGCATGGGATCTCCTTCCGTATCAAATACGATGAAATTGCGTACCGGCTTCTTCTGCTCCACCCACCATTGTTGTACTTTAGGATGATCAAATGTAATGGAATAAGAACCTTGCATGAGCTCGCCCAAATGCTGAATCCGACGCATCGTGAAATGAATCTCGTCTTGTGTGTCTCGACTTATATACCCGTCCCTAGGGTGGTGTACAATATGATTGGTTTAGCGATGATGACGTCTCCTTCGACGTTTTCCTCCTCCTGATATTTTATTCGCTATAGCACTTACGCCTGCGGCACCGGCTGCACCCGCTGCCCCCAACGCTGCAGCTTTCCCTGCGGCAATAAGTGCAGGGACGAGGGGGAGTAAAAATGGGAGGATGCCTCCTCTTTGTTTACGACTCCCGCGGTAGATTCCACCTTTTTGTCTTCGACTTCCACGGTAAATACCCCCTTTCTGACGGCGGCTTCCGCGATAAATACCTCCACGTTGCATGATTACCGTGATAGGTTAGATGTCCCTACTTAGTTCTTCATTAATAGCTTCCCTAACGTCTTTATCTTTCCCAACTTGTTCCTATTTAGATCGTGTTTCAACCGTTGCCATTCTTCCTTTATCATTTGATTATTGGATTTATACCGTGGTCGCCACGCTGCTGGTAACAACGTATTGCCCAAATGACGTCGAATCAATTCGCCTTTATGTCTCTGAAAAGCTTCACGCCCTCTACGATGCATTTGAGATTTTATATACCGTTTCACATGTCTTACAGTTCCTCCTCTCTGGCGTCGTTTACGGCGTGTCATGATTAATGTTTACGCTTCCCAATCATAACTTAGTCACAACAATACATCTATTATATACCGATCACTACATTTATTCATCATCCAAATCTACATTATACGTGAACCAATTCAATTGGTTCTTCAAAACAATGGGATTCAGAGGTTTCCCTCGTTTCTTACTAAAGTCAAATGAATATTTGCGTGGGTCCCGATTTCTATTCTCTGGTCGAAGCGAGGCTTGGGGGACACTGTTCACTTCCTTGGGTGGATTCGGTTGACTCTCATATATCCGTTTCAACTTTTCGCGCTGATTTTTCCATATTTTCTTGGCCATATGCTCCTTATGCAGCGAGATAAATTGACGGACCTTCTCTTCCTCCACGTCACGGTGTAGCATCTCACCACAGACACACATATAGACAAAGTTGTCGCATGCCTCATTCGTCTTGCTCCACGACGGATTCCATCCACACACCTTATGTTTTTTGCAAACATGTTCCCATAAGAAGAATGCTTGGTACATGTTATGACACCAGGGACAGCGTGCCAACTTCACTTTTGACAAGTCGTACAGATATGAATTCGTACTCTCCGGCTCCACGGGACGATTCGGGTCCAAGGGTTCGGTGGGCATATACATGCTCAAATAGGGACATAAATGTTCATTCCATTCATTCTCCTCCTCCTGCATCTTCTGATCACAGTACCTACACCGACCCACACATGGATGTTTATGGTAAGCTTCCATATTATAGTCTTGTTTGCAAAGCAGGCAGGTGAACTCACTCTCCTTGTCGCCCCAATAACCTCTATCCAGTGAGCACTGATGATCGGTAGTCCACCATTTCCCACAACGATCGCAATACTCCTTCCCTATCTCCTTGCGTCCATGACGGATGCATTGTGAAAACAGTCGGAAGCGTTTATTGCAAAACTCGCACTCATAATAGGGTTGAGGACGGGGACGGACTGTGGTTCGCCTCTTCTTTGTTGGTGGCTCCATTATATCGTGGTTCAGATCATGTATCTTACGTAAACAATGAACCAAACCCAATGTCAATCTGCATACACAAGATTCCTCCAAAATAACGACACTCCAGTTGAGAACGTAACTTCTTCTGCAACGAATCGATCAGTTCTTCCACGTCCCAATCGTCACCAATGTTCAAATAGCGATAGGACACGTCCAGTGCACCTTTGGGGAACTTTGCAGATGTTCGAATATCAAACAAGAAGCGTGGTCCATACAGTATTACATTCAGCAACTGAATACGAAGCTCTGCAATAATCTTCTCCAACGACACACTCTTCTCCTTTGTCGTAATAATATACAGTGTATTACAGTCTCGTTCGATGTATAAGGTGTATAGGATATCTCCTCCTTGGGATGACGTGTCGCAGCCAGAGGGCGTAACGTTACTGTTGTCGGCATATGATGAGAATGAATTTCTCTGACAGCGCCTTTCCTTATATACCTTGCGGTGACTCATCACACGTGCTCGGCGCCGCGTGCTCCGATTGGTGCTCCGTGCTCTACCCCAAGTGCGCCGATGCGTGGGCGTGTGCTCCGTTTCCTGTCTTCTTCGCTACCCGATGCGTGGGCGTGTGCTCCGATGAAAGTGCACATGTACTTAAGTGCAAATTGGGGAAAAAGGGGCTAGAATTGGCTACTTGCGTCCGTCTGCGGTGTCATCGAATGTGAGACCAATGCCGTGCGTGATTGACAGGCTACAGAAAGGCGACAAGTTCTTTGATCTGATGAACTTATCAAAACAAATTCTTTGTAATGCAAATTGCATCGGTTCATCGATTAGGAGTAATACGAGTATTATCCCATCCCTATTGAGCAATATCTGTCTAGCAAACCAACTGAATCAACGTACGTATGTAAGTTGTAATATTAGACAATAATGAAATGATAAGATAAATGACTTTTTTTTAAAGTTTTCGGTTTGTGCAATGATTAATGAAACGGTCTGTATGTTCTCATCTCATAGACTTCGAGGAAAAAACGTCAAGAACTTTCACTTTGTTAGTCAATAGAAGTTATGATAAAAAATGAACTTCGCTTGAACCCGGAAAAAAACCTTACACAAGCATCACCATCTTCTGCATAAATTTGGCTTATTTTTCTGCTAGTCAATTGTTCAGTTCTTCTTTTTTTTTATAAATTGGTGTTGATATTATTTTTCACACATATTTAAAGCCTTTTGTAACGCCATCAATAAAATAACGTGATTCAAGCGGAGAGTGTATTGTGAAAGTGAAAGACCTGTGCATGGGAAGTCAGGCTCACAACCGATACTTATGCTACATTAACACGATGACAAGCCAATCGACAACAATGAGTAATTACAGTCACAATTTACTGGTTGGGCTCAGCGCCAAGCAATGGCGCAACATCCCTCCTCTCTGTCGAAGGATCAACGTCAGGATAGCGATGTACGGGCTTACACTCACGTTTAGGCCGACTCTGCTCTGCTGGTACTAACTGAGCATCGTGGGCGGTCACAGTTCTCCCGTCTTCATGAGCGACTAGCGAAGTATTGTTTCCTTGTCGGACGATGAATTTAACTGGGAAGACCGGAGCCTTTCGATGTGGTTTGTAGAGAAGTTCCTGCGTTGGTTCGAAGTGGGATAGTATGGGACATTTGACGGTATATCCGAGAAGTATTTCCGCAGGGGTCTTGCCTCCCCTCTGGGCCGTGTTGCGATGGACGAAGAGCAGACGATGAAGATACGAAGTCACAGTACTCTTTGCTGGATTGTAACACTTCAGGCCGTCCTTGATCACTCTTACCATTCTTTCCGCGAGACCGTTTGACTGAGGTCTGTACTCCGGGGAGTGGATCAACTGACAGCCACCGCGATTCAGCCAATTTTTGAGTTCCATGTTTGTGAATTCTGGTGCGTTGTCACAACCAAACACTCGGGGACACCGAAGCGAGCGAATAAGGTTCGAAGATACTCGATAACCGTCTGCGTCTGACGATTCTTGAAGATTTCAGCTTCTAACCAGCCGCTGGTCGAATCGACGATGACCAGTATGTCTCCAGCAGCACGATGATGCGCCCAGTCCATATGTAACCGACTCCACGGCTTCACACTCTTCGGCCAAGAGGTGAGTGGTATCCGGGGCACCAAATCGAACGGCACGACATTCGTTGCATCCTTTCACGAACGCCTCCACTTGGGTATTCATTCCAGGCCAGAAAAAATTCTCGTTGGATCAGACTTAAGGATGATTTAACGCCATTATGAGTCTGATGAGCAATTTCAATGATGCGGCGGTACAAAGACTGCGGGGGGACGACTCGTGAGCCAAGTCTGATTACGTTATTGTCAACGGTCAATTGGAATGCCATTCTTTTGAATGGGCGTTCCCACCTTGAGACATTGCCCCACCTACCCGTGATTATTCGCTGAGAGAGTTCACATAAATATCTGTCCTTTTTGTCTCTTGCTGTATTTCGATTAACGGGATGCACGGTTCGCTAAAATGAATGGACGGACCTTGGTGGAGTCTAGGCAGTCAACTCGCGACAGAGCGTCGGCAACAGTATTACTAGTACTTTGATGTGTTTTATTGCGTAGTCATAGCGAAGCATTTTGAGTGAAAACTTCATGAGGCGAGGGGAAATTTCTGTTTTTATCTTGTCTTCTGGACCAAAAATGTGGACAAGGGGTTTATGATCTGTTTGAATGAGGAACTTTTTTCCTAACAAAAAATTTTCCAAGCGTCTGCAGGACCATAGAATCGCTAATCTTCGCGCTCGATGTTGCTATAGCGAGATTCTGTTGGGTTAGCTTGCGGGAAACATATAATATGGGGTGGTCATCTTGAGTCATCACGGCTCCGATGGCTTTACTAGACGCATCCACTGTTATCACAGTTGTTTTCGATAGTGAAAAAGGTGGAGAACCGGTGCTGATGTTAGCTGTCGTTTCAATACTTGAAACTTCTGCTCGCATTCTTCATTCCATTCCAATTTTTCTTTTTTTGCAGCTTCATAAAGCGGTGCACAAATGTCGGAAAATCCTGAATAAATCTGCCGTAATAGGTGGCCAGTCCTAAAAGCTTGTCAAATCTTTGGGCGTATTAGGAACTTCAGCATTTGCAATTTTTGAAGTTAATGACGAGTCAGGCTGGATACCAGACGCACTGAAGATGAATCCTAAAAATCTCAGAGAATCAGATGATGAGACGCATTTTTCGGTGTTCACTATGACATCATGCCCTCGGAGGCGTTTATAGACTTGGCTTAATCTCCTCTTTAATTGGCGGTCGGATTCTGCACAAATCATGATATCGTCTTGGTACACAATGACGCCTTGTATGCCTTTCAAGAGTTGCTCCATGCACTTTTGAAAGATTGCAGTTGAGTTTTTCATTCCCATTTGCAAGCGATTGACACGAAATATTCCTTTATGTGTGTTGATCGTGGATAAAGAGGCAGCATAGTCATCTAGCTCAATTTGAGAATACGCAGATTTTAAATCAACTTTAGCAAATTTCGATGCATTCCCAATTTTCGAGAATATTTCTTCGACCGTCGGAAGAGGATAGGCATCGATTGAATGTTGGAATTAATTGTTGCTTTGAAATCGATGCACATTCTATAGTCCCCATTCGATTTTTTCACCCAAACAACCGGGCTTGCGCAGGTGGAGTGCGAAATTGGTGTGATAATTCCTTGGATCTCAAGCTGTTTTAATTACTTATCAAGCCGCTCCTTCAAGTGAATCGGGACGGGACGCGCTTTAAAGAATTTTAATGACTGATTTTCATCTATCAGCTGGATGCTAGCCGAGAATCCTTTGATGGTGGGCAAAATTTTACTTTCCTCGTTAGAGAAGGTGCAAACGTGGGAGCGTTCCTTGTTTATTAAATCTCGCCCAAGCAGTCCGAAATCACGATATGTGTCGATTACTAAAAATTTGGCATCATGAGTAGGTCCTTCCCTCATAGCGGTGGTGTTGAGTTGCCCTAATACCCGCATTTGTGAGCGATCATAATTAGTGGGCACGAGGTTCGTGCTAGCCAAGCTGGGAGATCCTAGCTTTTCCCATTGCGTTCTAGACATAAGAGACATTAAAGCGCCGGTGTCCACTTCGAAGTCTAACCGAATGCCATGTGGTCCAACCTCTAAAGTTTGTATGATTTTTTCAGAATCTTTCGAGTCAACAGTGAAAGTATCAATGTTGTGAGTCTCGCGAGCTTCAGATCTCGAGTTTTGAAATTGTTGATAATTACCGCCTTTTGGTTTACTTCTGCAACATTCTGCGTAGTGATTTAGTTTTCCACATTTGTGGCATGTGCTCCCGAAGGCCGGACATTGTCTCGGTTTGTGTTTTGACGAGCAGTTGCTGCAACTGAAATCTCTGACTGATTGTCTGCGGGCGAAAAAGCTATCTACATGTACATGTTCATCGGTCGCTTTGACATTATTAATGTTGACAAAATCAGCCACTTGTGCTGACATCTGACAGAAGTCGATGATGTTGACATTTTATTGCTTGGGTTCAACTGCAGTTTTTCGAGAATTTTGAGCTTCAGGTGGTTGTCTCTCAGTCGCGATGAATCTTAGCTTTACTAATTCCTCACATGGGTTGCTTGATTTCAACTGTTCCCAATGACAGTGTTGAGCTGATTCATTTAGTCGTGATAAAAGTCGACTTCACTTTCGTCGCCGTTTTGTGATATTTGTAGGAAGTTCGTGCGGTCAGCGACGAGCAAACGCTTTCTAGGTTCGACGTAGTCAAAGATTGTCTTCTTTATATCTTGGAATAGGGATTTTTCAATGTTCTGACCGGGCATCATAGATACCAACTTTAATAGGGCTTTGGGTCCACATCTTTCTAAAAATCTGTCCGTTTGTGGAGAAGTGCCGGATGTTCCTAACTTATCTTCAATTTCTTTCGTTTGGCAATGTGCCTCAAATGCGATTATCCAACAGTGACAGTCTTCAGCGGTGTCAAGCGATAAGTTGTCAGATTTTCCAGACATCAGTGATTAATTTGCTATGAAAGCTAAATATTTTAAAACTCTGACAGTGAACTCGCTCAGGGAAAAATCAAGGATAAGAGGACAACTTACCGAAAATGATAGCGCCCAGGTCAATTGAATAACAATGTCGATAATCAGGTCCGAATCTGTTCCTGACACCACTGTAACGCCATCAATAAAATAACGTGATTCAAGCGGAGAGTGTATTGTGAAAGTGAAAGACCTGTGCATGGGAAGTCAGGCTCACAACCGATACTTATGCAACATTAACACGATGACAAGCCAATCGACAACAATGAGTAATTACAGTCACAATTTACTGGTTGGGCTCAGCGCCAAGCAATGGCGCAACACCTTTTTGATGTAAATTTCATTTAGTTAAATGTCGGCTAGAGGCTGTGCCTCAAAGCACACTGCGCTGAGCGCAGAGCCCAGAGCCCAGCTAAGATGAATTTGAACGCTCCAAAAGGTATGGGCCGAAAGCGTGAATCTTATCTTAGTCCTTTTGCTGATGACTTCGTTTGCCAATCTTTCTCAGCCTAGGATGTTAATTAGGCCTACTACCTGTGGTGAACGTTTATCAGTCCTCTTAAGGACTACAATTTTACAGCTTTAATTTTTTCTTAAAATTCTCTTTTGATTCCATTCTTATTCCTAAGAATTTGTTTCCTTCGTTTCTTAATTTGTCGTTTCATTCTGCATTATCACAACACTGTTTTTATCTACATTTCTAGAATAGTTCAATTTCCTGGTTATGACTAAAGTTGGAGTCTGACCTTCAGATCTTTCTGGCTTTTACGTAACGTTCTCGGTTTAGGTTATTATTGCTAATGACAGGTCGAAAGGTGAATGAATGATAAGGATAGTTAAGTTAGGTTTCTTGAAGTGTGTCATGTTTAGGATTGGCGAAGGATTGTCTTTGTTTTGACGCCACATAGACATAGCAGACATGGACGCAGATTCCGTGTTTGTTCAACTTGAAAGAAGTTTGTTGAAGTTTGAAAGAGAACTATTGAACTGATTTCAATAAGCATCGTAAAAGGATTTTTAAGAAGAGATTAAACATGAAAACTGGGGTGGTCCGTTTTTTTATGAACAACCCTATTATTCTAATGAAGGTATTACTGCATAACACCCTCCAACGTCCAGTCATAGAAAATATAGTTGAATTTAAATCAATACAAATACAGACATTAAAAAAAGCAAACACACTCAGACCGTTTAATATATCACTGCACAAAAAAATGAACATACTGTCGGAAAATCCGAAATTTATTTGTTAATGACATTCTACGATTCTTTATTTGTGTGTGTGTCTATCGCTTCTCTCTCTCCTCGACTCGCCAATTCTCAATGACTGACTATCGGAAAATCCCATCTGCGCGTTCGCTGCATCGTGACTGCATGCACATGTATCAAGGACGAAGGTGTGAATCAACTTGTATTTCGTCACTCGCTGAATTTTATCTCTTGTCAGTGTAGTATGTGGGCTAACCGCTTGTTAAAATGTTATCACGTGATGTGTGACGTATTGGGAAGGTGACGTTTTGACCTTCAATGTAAAGCAACTTGATTGTCAATGGATTATTCTTCAGATCGCTAATAAACCTCCAACGTACGCTTGCTGTTTTTCATTTCTCTCGTAATAAACTTACAACTTACGCTCGCTGTATTTTCTCATTGTGAGAACATGGTGCCGCGACCGGGAACAATTTACATGTATAATATTATTCGCTTCATCGAATTATCGATTATTCTCAGTTATACATTGTTTATTGAGATACTCCGCTAAACGACTACTCGCTGAACGACTAAATGACGGAGGATGGATCTCGAACCGGCTAAAGATTGAAGAAGACACGAGTTCAACGTACCCAAACTCGTCGTCTAGTAACCCGAGGACTCAATCAAATAGAATTATTCGACGATTCTGGTTGCAGAACGGAAGCAGACATTACTGAACAAGTAGAGTTGCTCATCACAAAACTGAACTATTACAAGGAATGTCTTGATAAGTACAATCAAGACATAATTGACTGTTTGTTATTTTGAATTCCGAGGACGAATCAAACTACAGTGATCAAATGATCGACGACGAAGCAGCCAAATCGTCCGACATCGACGACGAAATCACCACGGCGATAACGATGCTGACCTCTCGATTGGAGAAAACCAAACTCGACGGTGGTAAGACAACGAAAACTTTGACTGTGACTGATAATAACTTCATGGGCCTAAAATGCCCATTGTAAAAATCCCTTATTTTTCGGGTGATATTTTGTCATGGCCCACCTTTTGGGATTGTTTTAGAGTAATGTACACGAAAACACATATTATTCCAAAGTCACCAAAATGACATACTTACTAGACCATTTGAAGGGTGAGGCTAGTAACGCAGTTAAGAACTTTCAAATTACCGATGTATGCTATGACGAGGCCATAAGTGTTTTGAAGGAACGTTTTGGTAGGGAACAAGAGGTCAAATTCGCACACATGCTAGAATTATTGAATCTGCAACCCGCTACTAAGGAAACTGAACTCAGAGACGTAGTAGATAAGGTCGAAGGTCATTTGCGATGCCTTAGCGCACTGGGTTTTCGAGAAGAAGAAAACTCCGAATGTTTACATGTCTATTGTTGGCAAAATTACCTACAAAAGTTCCGCACTGAGTTGACGAAATAAAAGGTACTGGTGATTGGAATCTTATCGATTTGCGCAGACTACTTGCAGATGAATTACGCGCATTAGAAAGTTGAAATTAACTGCTGGAATAAAGGATTCAAATGTCAAAATAAACAAATATTCACCGAATGATCCCTCGCGTCGTTTCACTACGCGTCCGATTTCTACTACTCATGCTCTTGTCCGTCATGCACGTACTACTCCTAAATGGGCTGTCTGTCGCAGTGAAGAAGCACCACATTTCTCTGAAGAATGTAAACGATTCGTTACGGCATCGGAGCGAAAGAATCAGTTAAGAAACGCGTGTTACAAGTGTTTAAAATCAAATCATTTCGCTAAAACATGTATCCGCCAACGCGTGGTTACCACTGTAAGTCTTTGGACCATCATTCGTCCCTTTGTCTTATTAAATATCCTGATTCGAAATCAAATGAAACCACGAGTTCAAATTCGACCGCTCTAGTTGCCTCTGCGAGTGAGTCTTCTGAACACACGTCGTCCATATTGCTCTCGCTACTGTTACAGTTTCGCGCGCATACGCAGAGGGCTAACGGTTCACCTTTCAAAACTGTTCTCGATATTGGGAGTGGTCGTTCTTACATAACCGAACGTTTGGCAAATCAATTGGGTTTAGGGGGGGTGGGGGGGGGGCCAATGAGTTACGAGTATCTCTCCTATTCATCCTTCGGACGTGAAAGTGGAAAAGTCGAATTATAGGAAGGTTCCTATCAAAGTTTATCACTGCAATGTTTGATGATTCTACTATCAATATTAACGCAGTTATCGTACAATAATTACCACTTCGGTGATCAAACGAGTTGTCGACAAAACCAAATTCCCGTACTCAATTCAGTTCGTAGGCTGAGCCTTTGGTCAACAAGCCGGAAGCGATTAGTCTCGATCTACTTATTGGTTTGGACCATTACTTTCAAATTGTAGAGCAAGACAGGATCAAATCACAGATAGATTGGTTTGATGCTCACACGTTTCGGATGGGTCTTGGCAGGGGCTTTGAATGAAACTTCTGCTTCGCCGTCTGTTTCTTTGTTTTGTCAGCATTCTGATCCTGTTCTACTTACTCCAACACCGATCCGATGAATTTGTCAGTGGAACGCATGTGGACCTTGATTCGCTAGGTGTCACAGATGATAGCAACATAGACAATGATAGTATTGCAATAACACAATTCAATCAATCGATCAACTTTGCTGACGGTCGATACAATGTCAGTTGGCCTTGGAAAATTGAGGACCCGAGTTACCAGACAATTTCGCACTTTCTTTAGGAGACTGAAATCACTATTGCAACGGCTTTCTAAAAACCTTCACCAGCTATTCTAAAGAACTACCATAATACTTTTATGGAACAATTACAATCAGGCGTAATTGAAAGGGTTGACAAAACGACTCGACTGGCACTGAAACGAAAATTCTCCTGTTATTCACTATCTCCCTCATCATTATGTGATGAAATCAGGAAAGCTCTACTACGAAATTAAGAATAGTATTTGATGCGTCGGCAAAATCTCAAAATTCGCTTTGTCGTTGAATGATTGTCTATGAAAGGCCCAACTAATTTACTCAAATGAGGTTTACTTCTTCGGTTTAGATTAAAGCCGGTTGCTCTGATTGCAGATGTAGAGAAAGCTTTCTTACAGATTGGTCTTAACTCACAGGATCGCGATGCTTGTCGTTTTTTTATGGATAAAGGATCCATCGAATACGCAACTACACAATAACTTACAAATTTATCGATTTAAACGCGTTCCTGTTGGAATAATTTCCAGTCCCTTTCTGCTATACGCAAACGCTAATCCACACATCAGCGTAACTGAATCAATGAATTCTGATTTGATTTTGAAGAACATGTACGTTGATAATTTGGTGATAGCCTTTCCAGATTCAAATGCAGCACTTGAATTTTACCAAATCGCAAAAACCGCTTTTCAATCGGCCAATATGAATTTGAGAGAATTGGGGCTCAAAACTGCGCAAGAATCTTTCTGCAAAAATATTCCCGCAAAAACGGATAGCGAAAATTAAACCGGAAACTATAGGTTTTGGGGTTGGTATGGAAGAAGCATGATGATGTTATTTACTTCTTGATGTCTGAAATGAAAGAACCCACACTGTCCTCCCGTCGATAAAAAAACTAACGCAAGTTCTCGTAAATGATCCTCTCGATGCTTCGACCCCTGGGAATATTTACCCTGTATTGCATCAAAGCGAAATTTGTTTATTCAAAAACTTTGGAAAATGGATTTAGAATGGGACACACCTATCAATAAGACACTCACCGATGAATGGACAGATCTTCAAAAGGAAATGTTATCACTACGTCTATCAGTGTGCCTCGATATATTGGCCTTCTGATCAATCACAGTATTCGGCAGAGTTACCCACACGCCTTTTCAGACGTCTTCGCCAAAACGCTTATGGGTACTGTCATCTAACTTACGCATTACAACTGGGATTACCGAAGAAAAAAGGGTGAATCTGATTTTTTCAAAGTCAAGAGTGCGCTATAATAGGAGTTAACCATTCCAAAATTGGAAATTGATGGCTGCACTGATACGCTCAATTTGTGCAATGAACTTCGTCTCTACCTCAGAATTATGTCTAACTATAGAACGCAAAGTTGTTTGGATAGATTCAAAATGTGTCTTATTTTGGATAAAGAACAAGTGACCTCAACAGATATTCATCGAGAGAAGATTGAACGAAATTAAGAGAAGCGATGCGAATGAATTTCGATATGTTCCATTCGCAGCACAATCCGGCAGACCTCATAAACTCGTGGTCAAGCAGTTGAAGTATTTTCGAATAACGATTTTGGTGGAAGGGTCCTCAACTGGTTAATTGAGGATAAAGCAAGAATGGGCCTAAAGTTGACAATTGAAAATAACGCCTTTGCCATGGATGCGAAACATGAAACTGATTCGGTTTTACTTGCTGCGAGCTCCTCGGAATTTCAAGCCCCGCTCTCCGTTCGATTTGAACATTGAATCACTACTCCTCCTTTAAACGATTATTGACCTGTTACCGCTATGGTGTCTGAGAGCCGTGCTATATTCAAGAGGCAAGTCATCAACAAAATCAGATTACATAACAGCGCCAAGAAATAGGAATCGGCACGACGTATGGTGGATACAATATATACAACGTAAGACTTCTCAAAACGACTATTAGCAGTCGATAAAAGGAAAAGAGGAAATTTAATTTTACAATTTCAACTCGGATGGTGAAATTCACAGGACGGAATCATTCGATGACTGGGGAGATTGCAAAAAATGCAATGTGATTGACGATTCAGCGAAGTTTCAATACTCTTCACCAAAAAACGATTCCTTTTCAAATTTGATGATTAGAGAATATCATCAAAAAACACTTCACGCCGGAACGAAAGCAAAACTCTATCAACTTTCAGAGATAGCTATTGGATACCTTGTGGCCGTTCTCAATGTTCAAAAGGAAAATCAGACGTTGTCTAACATGCCGAAAACACGAGGGTGGTCCTTTCAGGAAGTCCTTGACCTGCCTCCACTACCTCCTCACAGAGTTAACAGACTGATTATCCGTTTCAAGTGACGGGTATCGATTATTTTGGCCCCACTGTTTATCAAATGTGAATCGGGACAAGAAAATAAGGTTTGGATTTGTTTATTAACATGTTCGAGTGTCAGAGCGGTTCATCTAGAAATAGCTGAGTCCTTGTCAACCATTGATTTCATAGTTGTCTCAGGAGATTTATAGCAGCTCGCGGAACACCAAATACAATAATATCGGACAACGCTAAACAATTCAAATTGGCCAAGACTTGCGTCGACAAGGTATGGTATGAAGTTACGCACAGTACAGAAGTCCAATCTTACATTTCACAACGAAATGTCGAATGGAAATACATTGTAGAATTGGCCCCCTGGATGGGCGGCTTTTATGAGCGCCTAATAGGGTCTGTGAAACGCTGCTTAAAGAAGAGCATCGGAGTCTTGTTACTCAGCATCTTTCAGTTGCAAGAGAGAAAGACAAAAGAGAAAGAGAAAGCTGACAAGAGAGGGAAATCACGATTATCATCAGAAAAATTCTTAACGTAGTTGCACAATTCCATCAACTGACTTCGTCTGCTCAATTGGCACCCAGGCTGAGATCGTAACCAGGTGGGTAAAGACAACTGACGGCCATGAAAAGATAATCTAACATGGAAGGATGAATCAATCACAATGGCTCCGAGAACCTCGGGCATCCCTGAAGATATTGATAGACGCGAACATATCGCTAAATTTCTCCAAAATCCAGTCAGCCGGTTTATCATTCACGTCGAAGTCAGTCAAGAATGTATTTTATCACGTTGTTGAAAAACCTCCATCTCATCCATTTGTATATTCCTGTCAGTAGGACATTTCCGTCGAATAGTGATAGGAGCTCTTACCGAGGGAAGAAAAGAAAAAATAGTAGGAATGGGATTGTCCTCTCATTTCAATCTTTTTCGTCCTGATGGTGTCGTCCGTATATATTTGCTATCAAAATGTTTTTCACAAACGAATGTATTTTTTGTCACAATCAAATCTTTTCGACGAATTGCAATAATCGTCATTGTTGCTGCAAAGTTTTTTTATGTATCGCTTTGGAAACGTAAAACTCTGCCGCATAAGGACTTTCTGAGGCGTATCCACTGTAGTTGCATAACGGCACGCAGCACTTTTTTACCATGTCGAACTCTTGATATCTTGATATGGACACTTGAAACTCTGATAGCAGTACAGGACAGAGCAGTCAAGTCTCGCGTTGATCAGTCAAATAAGTGAAGCTGACATGCCGCCTGCGCGTCTGTGCATGTGCGAGAATAATATAAACTTGGCGTTCCCTTAACTGATCGATACAGATGGTAGAACATACCCAGCGTCATGCAGCACAAAGACATTATGACCTTGATGTTGTGCGACTTGACTCGGCTAATGAAGTTTTCTCTACCCTACAGTCAGTAGCTTTATGTTGCAATCACAAATTTAATTCCTAAATGACTGATTTTACATTTAGCGAGATGATCGGCTCTCCTCCTTTTTTGGAAGCCATTATGCACGTGTCCCGGCCGTATCCTCTAGTTGGCCGTGGATGATGTCAGTCACTATTTGGTCTCATTAAATAGACCAAGTCTGGCTTCTCGAGTCATTTTCCCACTTGAAGCAGTCACAGGTGAGACGATTATGCGTCGATCCTTGCTAGTAGGTGTAGGTTTATTAATTTCATTTCCATTTAGGAGTATTGTAATTCTGCTTACTTTTGTATTTTGACATGTTTTGCTATAGCATTATGTTTTATTGCATGTTATACTGATTTCTGTAAGATATGATGTTCCATTTAAATCGGCTCACTGAAACGTTTTCTTTCTCATACAATGCGCATCGATTCCTAACATGCTAACCGCGTGCACTCATATGCTACTAAGAATTTTGAATTCATCATTTCCTGCTTATGTTCATAGATTTTGAAACAAAAAGTATGAAATTGCACCTTATCTGATTCATAACAATTTTCTTTTTTTGTTGAGAATTTTACCGAAAACTATAAGTCGATTGGTTACCGATACGATAATGTTTCTAATGACCTGAATAACTCAGGATACCGAACATGCATTATCGGGACTATCGATAGTTTTTCTCATTAGACTCAGTTGTTTTGACTATAAGTATATATTATGTGCTTTAATTTCCATTAAAGAACATTGAAGTTATTGAACTTTACTTTGGTGACCTGGTCTAATTGAAGCTGGCTCATCTTCCTGACTGAAGTTATTGATTGACACATTGCTTGGAAGAGCTGCGTGTCGTAAAGGACTGATTTGGCTCATCTTCTTTACTGAAGTTATTGATGGAAAACGTCACTTGGATGGGGTGCGCTCATATCGTTCAGCGTGAAGTCTTGATTTGACTGCATTGGCTCATCGTCTCGAATGGAATTATTCGTTGATCGCATAAACAAGGACGAGATTTTTCGTGTTGTACAACGTAGGATCCAACCTCTCCCTTCCGTTCTCGTAATCTGTGGTTGAAATTGTACCTTTTTTCTCAAATTTATGTGCCTTAGCCTTCGAAGATCATCCAGGCTATCTATAAAGGGGAATTTTTTATACAACGGTTAGATAGCTTTCAATACCCTTGATTGAACGAGTGCTGGTACACTGTAATCCTCTGCGTGCGAAATTTAGGTCGCACTTTACGTGCCAAAAAGCTGGTGACACTCGAGAATAAACCAAACGGGTGCCAAATAGGTGCAAATCCTGGATGGATTGGGACATAGAAAAATCAGATATAGAGCAAAAATCAGCACTGCATTACAAATTAAATTTTCAGTAGTATTTAAAGTTGTTATCAATATGGATTATAAGCCTAAAATTTTCATTTACCATTACAGCTTTATTTATATTTATTATTGATAGGCAGGCCTAGTGCCATATAGCAATTTAATTGCTTCATATAACTTTTAAGGGGAGTTAATCCTGATACATGGCACACTTCATATTGAGAAGAAGTTTCCATCATATAATCGAATAAAAAATCAAAGCATCATGAAATTGATTCAACAAAATTTATTTTTAATACAAACGCATTTCATACTAATGAGAGCACTCTTTGTTCATCTACAAAAGGGCATGCAACAAAATGGCAATAGGGCTTATACAGATGGCATCTTACTGAAAACATGAGAAGAAAAAATCTGCCAAATTGAGATACAAAACTTGTACAAAACACTCAATAATATTTATACTAAATACAATTAATTGCGTAGTTCTTTCGCGTTTATTCAAAATTGCCTCTTGAAATGAATCGTATAAATAAATGTCGTAAAAAGAGTGTTCGTATAGGGCTATTACAAAAGGATGAATATGGGAATGATTCCGAAGCCAATTAATAAGTACTACCAAAAAATGCAAAGGCTGACGATTTCTGGATAACAAATTAAGTCAACATAAAAATTTATATAATATAAAATTTTACTTTTTCGTTATGTTTATGACAATAAAATCTGACGATATGCAAAAGAGGGGTTCAAAACAATGGTAATAACGACCAATTCTCAGAGTAGGAGTTTTTTGTTAACCTATTATCAAAGATAATGATAAAGACTTAGATAAACATTTGAATATAAATTCTATTTTTATTTACCACAAACGTAAATAAGTTCCGTCATGGAATTCACAAATTACGTTGTGTTATTACATGGCTTTGCTTATTCTTTTATATATTTACTACTGGGGAAGAAGAAAGTCAATCAATGTTAATTTTTGCCAATTTCTGAGTGATAGCTACATAAATGAACTTTAGCAACAACACTACAGTATCATACTGCGGTACTCAGTCTGTACAGTACCGTAATTAGCAAAAAACTAACGTTGTTCATCTTCATGAATTTATCAAATTGAATAGTGGTGCATTGTATACCTGATTATAAATCTAAAAGATAACAAGCAATGCCAGATATGATTACAGCGTGTAGTTTTTTTTGCATGTTTACAAATATCTATCGAAAATAACACCTTCGAAAAGAATGTTATTTATTACCTGCGCATGGGTCTACAGCAGATTTTTAAGGTCTGCTCAACCTTAGATCTGGTCAAACTGAAGACTAAATTCCTTAAAGGAAATAATTGGGTATATTCAAAATCAATGTTGATATTATATATAACAATATATTTTTAAAACATTGATTGATCTAATCACAAGGGTGCAAATTTTTTATTAGAGATCTTTCGATCATCACTTCGATGACCATGGTCACTGCAATTTATTATCCTCAAATATATCAACCTCTCGTAGGAATTTATGATAGTCGAGCTTTTATTCAAAATATAGGCTGTCATAGTTTCCTACGAAAGGTTGAGATATTTGAGGATGATGAAATTGTAGTGAGCATGATCATTGGGATGATGATCGACAAATCTCTATATAAAAAATCAATGCGCATGTTTCAAAGAAACTTTGACTGAATTCCTTGCTATTTAGGACACTACTGTAGGTTACATGAAATATAATAATGATAGCGGAATGACCGGATCTTACTTAGCAATATTGAAAAAAGGTTTCGCGTCTAATGTGATCCTGGGGTTATGCCTGCCGGTATCTTATTAGTGAACCCACTACAAAAAAATACGTCAGTCCGACTTCCGGTACCGACTTCGTACCGAAGAACAGAATGTCCGCATGGCCGATGGTCGGAACGACGTCGGGTACCGTAGGTTCATTATAAAAAAAAAGACCCTACTACTTGCTGATTTGCAAGTAGTAGGGTGTTAGTGTAATTTCTAGAAAAAAGAATCAAGAAAGACTTCCAAGTTCAATCAAAAAGAGGGTTCATGTATTTCTCTCTCTTCTATAATTATTACAGCGGTCAGGAGCGTTTTTGAAAAAGTTCATAATGAAGTTTTCGACATCCCGCGCTGTTGTTCCTTGAAATGAAATAGTCGATAGGAGCAATCTGAAATCGAAGAAAGATTGGAACCTTCCCGCGAATTATGAACTTGAACTTTTCAAATACGATATGAGATTCATCTACGAATAAGTTTCGAATAAGCGACTGATGAATTTACATTTTATATGAAATTCTATCACAGACTAGTGAGGTAGGCCTAGTTGATAGCCTAATGTATGCAACTAAAACGTGCTGAAAAACCAAACTGTACACGCCCAATTGACAATTAATATTTTTAATGAAAAATCTCACAGCAAAAAAACTCGCCAAGGCTCACAAAGTCAGATTTGTGGCAGATATTCACATTCGAGCATTGACCCAAGGCGCACTGCTTTCCATTTTCAAAACAAATACTTATAATAAGCTATCTATCCGAAAAATATTGATCAACAGGTATTGCAAAAATCTGCTTGGATCTCGCTGGATGAACCACTTATCTCTGTACTGTGATCACGTTGTAGTCAGATAAAAATCAGGTTATGACCTACTATATCAAAAGACGCATTTAAACAGTCGGTATGATGCAAATTTTGATGAGATCAAAGAAAACTACACTCAATAATAAAAAGATGAAAAATCTGATCACCTATCTAATTGCACAACGAATAATGAATTGGGGTATTTATTTATCTATTTTATCACCAATTTTTAATCGCATAACAATAATTCAATTAGAAAATATTTTGCCGCCTTTTATAGATGCATACAATCCTATCGGTGCTATTATTATTGTTAATTATTCAATGACAATCATTGATTTGTGAATATGTTCTACATGCACAGTTTCCATGACATTGTTCGTTGTTTAAAATGCTATATAATTATATCATTGCACCAAAGAGATCATCAGCTTCTGTATAAAATTCAATTGGTAAGGTAATCATTAAAATAGTCATATAATTTAGATCCTCTAAATGATTGAGCTGCTTTTTCATGTTTCTGTAGTCTGTGTAATAGCTGTTGGTTTCATTAGTCACAACTCACAATGATGTTTTAGAGGACGTGAGTCTAGAAACGTTCCACTTGGACAAAATTAGTTGTATTCTAAGAGCACTAGAATAGAGTTGTGATCATTTATCAAAAAAGTACAAGCAAAATTATGTTTTCTGTTTATTTTCAGTATTTTATAATGGCGATAACAAAAATGTGATCGAAACATGTTTAGGGCAAACAGTTTTACAGCTGTATACACACACAGTCTCTCTCTTCCTTCTCAACATTGGCCTATCTGATAAAATTTCATTATAAATTTTAGTTAGCTTCACCCTTGAGAGCAGTTTCAAGATTGGCAGGACAATTTAAATTTTCCTTTTACGCCGGTTCGGTTGATCTTCAACTGCATGTTTTTGGATATTAGTTTTATTTAGGACTCGAATTCACAAAATCTCTTGCGTTTGCTCCACCTTGCTGCATCATCCATGGAGTCTGGAACAAATAAATAGCAACTGGACGAGACGTGTGAAAATCTACATACAGTTGTTTTTTGATGTTTCAATAAGGCATTGAAAAATAATCAAAAGTACGATACAACATCATTGGCCTATGGCCTTAGCCTATGTAGACTTCATTTCAACGAATACATGGACTATGTACGCAGTTAAGGCCCTATTGTTATAAATTACTTTTAATGACAGGAAATATAAAAATTCTCGTTTCAAAAATATTGTCAATCAGGACTGCATTTATTTTCACTTCTCGGAATCTCATATCTATCACATGAGATTTATAGTTTGTAAGAAAGTCACTACAAAAATTCTAACGTCATGATCGAGATATTTTTCACTTTGTTAATTTGGCTTTAAAAACTGATTCGTGTACTTAATAGGTTGGTAGGCATCCGCGTCAAGGACTCCTCCGCTGTGAAATATGGGAGTTCCATTTCACCGGTTCTGATGGTGCGGATTTGCGCTCCATTCGAGCTATTCGCGTCGACAAGTCACTTAATTTGTCGAGGATTGTACATTGGACGTACAACATTTGCTGAAAGGTGCAGTGGTTAAGTCAGGCTATCACATGTTTCTTGTTCCGAAGACTTATAAGTAGTATAATGATTTGTGAAATGGTCTGTAGGCCTCGTACATATGTACAATGTTTTTATGATATTGACGTTTTCTGATGCTATTGTTGCCACTCACTATTTTTAATTTTCGAGTCCGAGTAGCCTTATAGTGCTGTAGTCAGATTGATAATACAACTCCCATAATCAGATGTTTATCGCCAACAAGTATAGCTCATAGAAATACGTCGATCGGTGTCATGGCCAAACAAGCATTTTATTCAACACCGCAGACCATGATCTCATTGACAGTTTTGACATCAAAAATCGATTGCTAGTTAAACGTTGATTATTTTCATTAGAACATATTATGTAATTGTGAATTTCGAAAATCAATAATTGCAATTTTTCTGTAACATTATCGCAATCTAAATAGGCCTATCCTAATTACATCAGATTTATCATGGGTCTGTATAGTTATAAAACTATGAAGGATGGTATCGGAAAGAAGATATTTGCCTGCTCATAATACATGTGGGTTGCATACATAATCAAAAATTGATGATGTTTTCTAAATGGGTTCACAGTCACACTATATTTTTGAAATGTTTCTATTTTGAAATTCTATAGAGCTTTACATATACGAAATTTACCTTAGAAACGTTTTTAATTTTTAGATAGAAAAGCATATTACAAGTTGTTTAAGAAGCTATGAATAATCTAAGCTTATTATCATATTTGTTTATTATCATTGAAATTTACTATTTTTGTATACGTATTTGGATTATTTAACAATATATTTTCTCTTTCTACCGGTAGTTATAAAATGCTACATACAAAATAGTGCAACACATTTAAAATCATTAGGCCTAAATTTATTGACGCAATTTGCTTCCCAAAATAGATTTGTTTTTCATCATATACTTTGAAGTTTTGCATTTCTTGATTCATATAGGTAACATTTCAATTAAATGCTAAAAAGCAGCATGCTGGAACACACATGTGCACATGCAATCTTGCTCCGTTTGTTACACCAGGGAATTTATTTGCGAATCAAATTATGCAAAAGACTATTCATTTATTGCAATGATTGCGAGCTGTAAAAGTAAACTATCATATCAGTTGAAATTGTATATCACTAGATATCTGAAAATTGTTCAAATTATTAAGTTTTTGACGACCCTTGCTCTAATTGGTCTTTAAGGGGTGATGAATGCTGAGTGAAAGTGTTGATTCTTATTCAAGAATGAAGGTGCCGTCATGTTACAAGAAAGTCAATATAGAATTGATGATTCACTCTTGCAATCTGCAAAATCAAATAAGCTTACAGTGCGGTAGCTTATACAGAGGCAATATCTGTGAAAAATTAGATACGGCTAGGACGGCGAAGATGAACTTAATAAGAATGGCAATGTGAGTAGGCTATGGGATATTTTTTCAGACACTGAAGGGCTATGAAAGGCAGAAAGACAAATGAGAGGGAATGCATATGTTGTACATGTTATCGATAAAAATTCTAAATGAGTTTCATACCATTAATGTGACATAAACAGTAATAAAAACTTCTGCTGTTCATGTAAAATGCAAATTATGTAGGATTGTTTAAACTTCAAACAGCCCAGCGTCTCTTAGGTTAGGACCAAAACTCTCAGCTTCTTTTGATTTCTTGGACCTGGTTATACGATAGCATCCATGGTGAAAGTTATATTCTGGAATGAACCTCGAAGGAATCATCAAGGTCGCATTTAGCCTTATCAGCAATAATAGTTGATGGTGTAGGCTAGTATATTGACATCTTCGACAATAACGCACCACGTTATGGTACAAAAATTGGCGCAATTTTTACCGGATACACCAGTTCCTGGTCGAAATTTCTTAAATGCTTTAAAACTTCGAGCTTCGCTAATGACATTAAAATTTTGATAAGACAGATGATGATGATGGATTGTGATTGATGATGCCAAATTCATAATTTACGCATCTGTTTAAAAATCAGCCTATTTAAAGCTTTTTGAAGTCATAAAAAATCCACAAAAATCCACCTTTACCGATTTCTTGTTTACTCGCCATGATCACAACAGCACATGCGGCTTTCCATGCAACCAGTTCCATGCACAAATGTACTTGATTTTTTGAAAACTCAATCATGGAATATTGCGATTGAATCATGTAAACTACTGAAATTTTTGGATATATAAGTAAGCAAAATATCGTATAATGGACCAATTTTAAAATAGAAGCTAATTTTCCAATCAATTTACAGTGAGGAATTCGGAGTATGATCATGTCCACTCTATGATGTTGTTATTCATGGATATTGTCCGTAGACACCGGAAAGTGTAGAGATCTGGCAAACTTATTCAAAAATTTGGAAAACTCCATGTTATTGAAAAAAAAAAAGTAGCGAAATCATTTGGGAATAGTATCAAAAAAAAACCAATTAATCATTATCTCAGAAGGAGTTGACAACAACCTGAATTATGAAACAAAATAGAATTAATGATCAGGTAACCCAAGTAAAATGTAGTTAAAAAAACGTTCCAATAAAGTCACATTAAGTTTAATATTTAAGGAATTGAGCAGATATAATAATTATGAGCTAAGCGTTATATTTCTTCATAAAAAGATATGGAAGAAATAAATTAACTCATGGTAACCCGGCTGAATGACTTTCCTTTCATTTCCTTCTGAGGACAAGTTAAACTTCTCACTTTATCTCGGTTCACTTTGACCCAAACATTGTCACACCGTAATAAACTCGTGCGGAAAGTTACAGTCAAGGACGAAATTTGGTTTTGTTATTAAGGCTTGCATCAGCCCTATTTTTTGACGAAAAATTTTTTTGTTCTGGAATTGAAGCAGAAATTTCATCCCAGAAAATATGTAGACATCTTAGCTTGGATAAGATAGTTGTATAAATCCAACCAGAAAAACGTAAACTCGTACCCTGCAAACTTCTGATTTCTTCAGCTTCTGCAGAGGACGATTTATTCATTTAATAGACGGACACATTCGACGATTTAAATTTTTTAATGAACTAAGTTTTAACATGATCAACAAAATGTCTAGTAATAATGATCGTCATTTTCTTCCGAAAAATATGCCAAATTATTGCCTACTCTTTTCATCACCTCTGTCACATCCTGACATTAGAAAATTATCTTTCGTTGGCGGTTCGTCCTCCAATTAATTATTAATGTTGAATGTCGTTTGACACGTCATGTAATTTCATCTTGAAATTACCTTGTTTACCTTTCGAGACATGAAAATAGAAATGAAATTTGTTTTTATCATGACTTTGATTCCTTTAATGAATTCTATTGAATGAAAAGTTCTGTACTGGAAATTAAGCTAATTTTTGGGTACGTGATAGTGAAAGGTCATCTAGGGGTTGAGTAGGGGGCCTTAAAGAGGATTCAAAAAACAACTGATGACAGCAAGAATACAGTTTTAGAATTGCGTAAAATACTAAACAAATTCGTTTAGGTTAAATAAAGTATAAAAATGAAAATATTAGGTGAATATAATTCTGGAGTCTTATAGGTCAAATTTGGGTTGCACTAATGATCTAAGATAATCACGAATGATAGCATATGAATATTAATTAAAACTATTTTTAAAAAGTTTAGACACATAATGAAGTCCTCAGTCGAACTTCGCGAACTCAGTTATATCAAAGATGGTCCCGGAACATTGGATCATGATCTTGAATTGTGCTTGAAAGCTATGCGATCTTGTTTCAGGCAAGATGAAATATCGATTGCATACGTATTATTATGTGTGTATACCTGACGCATTATAATTCAAGTAAAAATGCATGAACCCCGTCGAATGCTCACCACTTCTCATTCGGTTGACCGAAAAAATTCTAGTTGTGTCATTTGGCCCTCGTTCTTTGACACCAATGGCTTCAAATTCAAAGCATCCAAGCGTTAGGTGGGGGGCCGTGATAGGTTGAAGCTCTTCACATTTGGCCCGCCAATCGGACTATGCATGAATGATTGTTAAGGGCCTGTGACCTCAAATGTTTAATATTGACTTTTTTCATTTTCTTCATAATTTCTGTATGTAAACAATTGTTAGTTTTCATACATTACTCACATTTTTTACCTTTGCATCTAACATGCGTTTTTGTATCCCCTATTTCATCATCTTTTCCCTCTTTCATTCATTACATGCGAACATCGTTCATTCTGTGTGCATTAGAAGTTTCGATTTCTATTACTATTGAAATAAAATATTCGTCTAACTCCGTTATCAATGGTTGGATGTTCGAAAGCAGTCTCGATACTGTTGCAACCGTGGTTGTCTTTGCACCGAAAGGTCGTGCAATTAATAAATACATTTTCTCTAGCCTAAACGAAGTGATTTCAACTCTATAAAACCTTATAATTTTGGTTTCGATGATTGCCTTTACATACCCTCATCTTCGATAACCATGCCCCAGTGCGAAGGAATCTTCTCCCTCATCCGATTGAAAGTGTTCGTCTCAAACAGAGGCTGAAAATGATAAATAAACAGTTGCGAGCATGACATCAAACACAAGGTATATATGTAGCTATTTTATGCAAATCTCATCGGGACATTCTTTGAACCAACGATGACAAAAAATGCGAAAAAAAACTGGCCATTGCAGTTATTGCACTGGGAGCACAGCAACACATGAAACTGGCCTCCACTGCGATAACTGACTCATCGGCACTGCGCACTGTCATTTATACAAGTTACTTGGAAAAAAAACCAAGTGGTTTTTGTATATTAAATAACACCACTAATTTGCTATATATTCCAGAGTATTTTCCAGTAAAAAGAAAACTGTAAATACATACGAAATGTACAACTTTAAGAAAATTATGATTGCCAGTTGTCTTTGTGAATTCATAGTTATTTATCATGGCAAAGAAATAGCAATCACGATACAGCACAGTGGCCAGTAGAAAAATTCCAATGATTAAGCCACTCTATCCTCCGAAGAACAGAAAATCTTGATTGTTCATACTCGGTTGACTGTTTATTTTTGACTTCTTTATTATTTGTTTTTGATTTAAGATGATGGATTCTTTAATCTAAGATTTGCCTCAATCAAAATTTTGTTGTGTTGAGGAGTTTTGGGATGGAACGTTTTGCGCTGATTGCATGTTGATGAGTTTATAAATCGATGAATTCTTGTTGCTGTGATGTGCTTCATTCTACAGTGAAGATGGCGGACGGTTTACTGTTGGCCTTGTCTGACATTGATAATCCTATATTATTTTATGCGGAAAACACATCAGGACTGCTTTTATGCGTTTTGATCTAAATGTTTAGTTTAGGATTGTAGAACTTTCTCGTAATGTAACTTTGTTTGACTGTGCCAGGGCTTCTAAGCATCTTGAAAGACTTTCCTTCTGTTTGTAATTCAACACAATCTTCAACAGTTTCTGGTTGTAAGGTGGGTATGGGTTGATGATACTTCGATCAGTTAAATGATTAATTCCTGTATTTACATAATTACCTTGCCGTGTGACACAAAACTCGCCACCCTTATCCACTTGGCAAAATATATGTAATTTTTTGTTGAAATGCTTCATAGTGTTTGCTGCTGAGCTTTTTTGTTCCTTGGAATTTCTTAGAGAGAAAAGCTTCATCATTTACTACTTTTTAAGCATTTAAGTATTTAAAATTCTATGTATAGCCTATCATAATGATTAAATGGTTTTTACTACTACACAATTGTAAATTTGTAAAATATGCAAATCATTATTAATTTATTGACTTTTGACATGAATGCTTTACTAGTATGTATAAGTGGCATTTATGGAATTTATCAGACATTTAACTAAACATTTCCTAAATCTCAAATGGGAACGTCTTATTTTCGTCGAGATTGGGTTCAATTTGGGCATATTGAGATTCAAAATTAAAAAAGCGAAAATATATCGCGCCCAAACATATCTGGGCCATGAGGCTGAGAGATTCACCAAAAGGTCTATGGAAATTGTCACTCCCTATATAAATGGCAAGAGAAGATCAAACAAAACGGATTCAAAGGTTCATTAACAAGTTTGTGGAACAAAAACAACCCAATAAACGTTGTTCGTGAATCGT
>CAJQUW010004887.1:0-11096 GCA_907163375.1 Prostheceraeus crozeri
CACAAACGAAAACTGTCCCGTCATCGTAATTGCAAAAAAGGCCTATATGAAAGATCTAACTTCCATTTAGGTCCACGATTGATAATTTCCAAGAAATGTGAGTCCAAGAAAAGTGCTCATATAGTCCCACTCTTAAAATATCGCAGGGGAAAATGGGCATGCATTTTTATCAACACCATTATTGTTTCTAGCATGCTTGTTATCCAGAGAAATGCGCAGCATCTATGAGAGATTTACAGAAGGACATAACATAGTCCGGCAGCCAGAGCGAGTTTCTGCAGGGAACGAGGCCGAAAGTGAGACTTTCACAGAATGATGTACACCCTATGCCTACTACGAATCGGCACGTCTGCCGAGTTCTAGTGAGTTCCTCTTCTTGTTAGACACAATCAAAGAAAAACACATGTAAATCTAATGGGACGCAGATTGCAGTTTTTGACTAAAATGAAATTTTCTATGTTTTCTCTGATTAAACGAAAAGTACTAAGCCCAGAGTCATAATTTTTGGCATGGAATGTCTTCAGGTCATTTCCTATGATTTTCATGCACCCCTGTCTATATAGCTAAACACATTTAGATTTGACGAGCCTCTTAATGTCGGCAGACACAAACATTTTGAGCAACTTTATCCACATTCAACCACATTCTCACATGCATTGCCGATCAGAAGCATGATAAAAGGACATACAAATCATAGGAAATGACCTGAAGATATTCTATGCCAAAAATTATGACTCTGGGCTTAGTACTTTTCGTTTAATCAGAGAAAACATAGAAAATTTCCATTTATCAAAACTGCAATCTGCGCCCATGGATTTACATGTTTTTCTTTGATCGTGTCTGACAAAGAAGAGGAACTCACTATGAACTCGCAGACGTACAAGATTCGTAGAAGGCATAGGGTGTACATCATTCTGTGAAAGTCTCACTTTCCGGTCGGCCTCGTTCCCTGCAGAAACTCGTTTCTGGCTGCCGATTAATACCTAGCAATCGAACAATGAGCAGCCCACTACAACATTAAACACACGAAAACAAAACAGCACAAACAAATTGTGCAATTTCAATAACCGGTTATCAACCGGATCACACAGCAAAGAGACACAGACGATGTCAAGTTCTACAGAGAAGTTTGTGCACGTTTTTTTATGCGCCTGCTAACTTTTTTTGAAATGATCGGAGGACCCAGCATTATCGAGAAAACTTTTGCGTAATTATCTGAATTCTTCGAATCTGAAGGAGTCGTGGCGATCGGAGGATTTTGAAGGAATTCAGAGCAATCCGCAAGCGACGCACGACTATTTTTCCTATCTCTGCAAGGTATTAAGAATTTCTTTTTGCCCACTTATTAAGTTCCTGCATGTGCCATCTGTTTGAATCAGTTTGCACTTCTAGCAAAGTGATACGATTAAACAATCTAATTCTGTGGTGCCATGTGTTGTTTGCAAGAGTACATGGATGTTATCGGCGTCGATTGACAATAAATCACTGATGTTTGACTTTCGCACCAAATATATGTACGTAAAAGAACTGGAACGCATGTGTCGCGGCACGAATGAAAAGGTTCTTCAATACAACGTTTGTTATTTATTGTTAAGTGCAAAATTGAATAAAATGATGATTCATGACTTTTCAACTTTTGTAAATGAAACCTTGTTTACTGCATCAATTCAGCCCATACGGTCATGGCCCATTTTAGTTCCTAATCTTGATGAACCAATCATGTATAGGAAACGATAAAACCGGTGATAGGCATCATTGTTTCTGGAGAGTTGATTGACTAATAGACAATACTTGTCTATTGACATGACACGGAGGATTTGCAAAATATTATTTTTTCTTTTGTATTGCTGTCGTGATCAGTCAATTCCGTGTTAACTTCTGCAGAACTGTAAAAATTAGCATATCTCACTTATGGTACTTGGCAGGGAGTCGGAGTCGGAGTCGGCTATAACCAGACCAGAGACATAATACAAACAAATTATTTGTCCTCGTGCATATCTGTCACTGTCTTGATGTCAACTTCCTCCGTCAAACAAAAGTAGAGACAACAATGCATGCAAAGCTTGTAATAGTTAAGGCAATGAACCGTGAAAGTGAAAAAAGGATTGTCTTTTCACTCGGTGATTTAGTAGAGAAGACAAGCCTTCCTAGCCTCGATCACACATACGGCACCAAAGGTCACATCAGAGACAAAAAATGAAATACCAGTTTATCTGAGGACATTGGCCTCTTACCCTCAACGTTAATCTTGTGTGATGGCTTCCTCTAAAGCGCATATTAAAATCGAAAGTGTACCTCATATTTTTTTGAAGAAAGATGGGGATACTTCCTGCCAGGTAGAGACTGGAGAAAAACCGCGTGAAGCACGACATCAACAAGATTTGGAGGAGCCGAGTCGCATGCAACCAACTTATAGCGACATTTGATCAACTTTCATCGATAAATGATTGATGATTGATATCAAGGCAATGATCACTAAAGATAGGTTTCAGGTAACAACCTATATTGATCTGATGATGGACAAGTTTTACCTCACTTTTCTTGAAAAACCTAGGCTATAATATACTTGCCAACCCCACGGAGTCGGCTGTCCTGCCAAAAAGCCCCCGGAGTCCTATCAACCACCACCTCCGGAGTCGGAGGGTAACTACTGGTCACCAACTCAAGTTCACTTAAATAAAATTCGAAACATGCACAGACAATGGGATTTAATTAATACTGAATAGCTGCTGCTATACTCTGAATGCACTTAGGCGTACCTCTAATACTGCTCATCTTAACCAAGTGCTATCATTGTTCAGCTGTTTTGCTTATGTTTATCGTTTCAAAATCTTCCTGACTTCATTAAGGTGGAGAAACACACAATCTTGACAGCTAATTGGCTAACCAATGAGGACTAAACAGAGATACAATGTAATTTGATTTGCGTTTGGCTTAGTCTAGAGCGAAATATAGGCATAATCCTATCCCAGCCATTGCATGCAGGTGTAGCAAACCATAGAGCAACAGGCATAGATATTTGTCTCTCTTTTCTTACGTGATTAATGATCACATTCTTGATTTTTTGTACAGACCGCCCATTTTAAACCAACCGCCCTGAAATTTTTGTTAAAATGTACGAAGCGGCCTTACTTTAGAATTTTACGTGTATAAAGTTTCCCAATTCTAATAAAACTTTTTGCATTCTATTTCTAGATAAGTGAATTCAATTTCTGCTTACAAGATATCCATTCATTTATCATGTCCGATTCTAGATACATCTCCTTCTCAATCTGTATACATAAGAGCAAAGATGCATTCATAGTACATTTCAAAATCGTCTATTCTGAGATTCAATTTCTGGAAGATTATAAGTGAGGAGTTTTATCTTCTGGATATTGTCACCCTTCATCCACTCTTCTCGTCTAAAACCGGGAGTGTGTCTGGCATTATACTCACTCGTATCTCTATACAACACGCAGAGTGGCGATACATGTCTATACACACAGACTAAAAAATGCATGAGTATAGTGCAAACTGCTCGAGAAACGTCTGATAGCGCTTGACAATCCGATGTCAGACTACTTGCAGCATGCAGATCAGTTAGGCATTCATAAGCAAAAATCCAAGAAGCAGATAGCCAATTTCAATACTGAAAGCGAAAAAACCATCTATAAGCACGTACTCAACAAAGGTGAGTGAATCGATGGTATAAGCCGCATTGGTGAGATGATGGAGAGAAGTTTATCATCACCTTTTGGAGATTAAAGAGAAAGTGCAACAGAGTTTTCACTACGCCCATCTATCTGCGTCCCAAGCCATAAGTCGAGGCGTCGGAGGGAAACTTGTTAACAAGAAGCATTAAGACGGCACCTAATCCAATGGAAAGGGCCGACATCAAACAGGAAGGCAAGGCCTTTATACAATGCTTGTATAACAGTGACATGCAGACATTAGTCTTCCAAGATGACTAGGGCCGAACACTTGGACATAGTCCAATGTCAGCATAATTGAAGGTGGAATTATGACCAATAATTGCCTGACTATTTTATCTGAAATCAGTGTATTTCTCTTTGAAGAGAATTTACGACTACAATTGACAAGCTTGTAAATCACTAGGATTAATCGTCACAGCCTGAAGCGGATATGCACTATGACGAGCTATGTCGAGAGGGATCGTGTAAATCCTAGTATACAAGGACAGCAGTGGCCATGAAATAGCAAAACAACTCGTAAAATCCGGAAAATCATCTTCCATTGAACTTTTCTTGTCTTACAGATTTTCATCCAACTTTTAGGGATCAATGTTGTCATTCGTCGATTAAATGTCTATTGCGCAACATAGTCATCTTAAAATTGATCAGAAATAGGAAATAAGTATGCGAAAATGAATGCACTGAAAATCTAACAAAGTTGCCATAACATAGCATGGATATATGAATAGAAAAAGACATCAGAAAAAAAACAAATTGAAATTCACTTATTCAAAAATAGAATGCAAAAAGGTGTAATACTTTCATACATTTCATAAAATACTAGAATTTGGATTTGCTTTCTGAAAATCTCATCTGCTACACAAATAAACAGCGAGCGCTTTGCAACTAAAATTTTTCTGCTAATTGATGGCAAAACAATCACAGGATAATTCTCATTTTATGAGACCGTGATCTCAAAAACCTCAGTTGATTTTTTAAATCCATTTCAGACAGAACCACAATCCCCAAAAGTTTATAATTTTAACTCGTTTGCCTGTAGCAGTTTAATCAAGTCAACTTAGTATAATTTTTTGCTACCGTATATCAGGTGCTACCAAGGATCAAAGTAATACATGCACTTCTACATAAATTAACCTGATTTGGAGACTTCGTATGCAAAGTTCATTTGTCCATCCGACATAAAAACTCCATTATAATCCATCCGGAACAAGCCTACAGTCATGCGATTGATAATTTTCTACAGCCCAAAATGCCATCTCGCCATAATATGGATTTTGAAACAGACCCTTTCGTCCTTTTGACAGTAAGCGATTAAGGCATTAAATATCAACAGTGTTGTGTATGTTTTTACGTTGATGATGTTGAAACTACTTGAGAAATGAAAATGAACCGTTATATACATAGGATGAACATAGAACAAAAAAGGCTCCATCATATATTTCAGATATTTTCAAAAGTTCCCACACGTAAGATTAAAAGAAATTAATTGAGATCATTAACAGTATCAAAAGAAGCACGTTCGTTTTCTCGATTGCAAATTTGGTAACAATATCTTTCGTGCAACTGGTCCACGTTGTTTCAAATGAATTACCATTAAATACCTCTTCGTCTCTTTACCGAACCTATCGCCAGTTTACTTCAGCCTGTTAGTAGCCATTATTATTGGATGGATCAGAAACGTGACATTTGCAATTCTTTCATTTTTGATATTTCTACCTATGATATGACTTGTTTGCTCGACCACAACGAAATAAGGGGTAACCCATTTGTGTTTTGAGGGTACATAAAATATATTAATACTATTATTATTGTTAAGATATCGTTCCCATTTGGAACACGGAATAAATTCCAAAATATTCATGCTTTCTTTGTCAAATACATCGGACTGACGACCGATTTCAAGAGATTTAGCAATGAATATTAAAAAAACGTCAATCAAATTCTCGATGGTCAATATAAATCATAAAAATTTGCATTTTTCATGCATATAATAGCTGTAACACTTTATTTGCAGCATTCGCATCTTTACACATTATACAGTACGTGACAGAAATAATATTACAAGCACATTTATAAATGAAAATCTGATGATTGCAGTGTCACACAGAATCTGGCAATTAGCTACCATGAAAGTCCATCTAAAACTAACAAACTCTATCCCGTTCAAGTTTCCACTCTTGCAGTTGATATTTCAAATAATTGCATAAAATTACCAAACAATGATCTCACAAATCCAGAATTCGCATTCAACTATCCAGATATTAGCATTGAAATTTCTGCTCCATTGCGATCAAGAAACTTGATTGGCAGATAGCTTTCCATATTGGCAAATCAAGATTCAAATTTTTTTTCGATCGTAATAGATCGAAATTTGAAACCATATTTTTCGATCTTTTAACGCAAAGGTGTCATGCAGAGTTTGCGATCTTCATAATGTAATGAATATTAAATTACCCACGTCAACTGTTCAATCATAAAGTGAATTGATTGAAATTGTTTGGTCTTACATGCAGCAACACGACCTGTGTGGATTATACGTACGGCTTACAAGCCAACAAATGATAATAAATGGATATCAAACCAAAAGATAACCATACTATTTGTACCCCATACAAAGGTGCTATTTTAAGATCCATTCATAAAGGAACGACAATGCAAACAGTAACATTTAATGGGGGTAATTTTAGTGTGCAAATCGTCCAAAAGCCTTGTTAAACATGTATATGATTATAATAATATAATAAATAATATCACTTAAATTCAGTACAACGACGGTACATGAATTCATGAATACCCCTGCTTGACAAGAAAAGGAAAATTATGACACGCTAGAAAATTTTACAAATGATTTGTTATAGTACGTTTTGCATGTCGCTTCAAAGGGAATAGTCTGCGTTTGAGTGTCGTACTCGACCGCCAGTTTCGAATTCCTCACGAAACCGAATATTCGGCAGTAGGATGCTTTCCGGATTGTCAGCATTTTTGTTATTAGACGTGTACAAGTCTTTTCAGCGAATGATGAGAGACGGGAATTTCGAGGAGTATTGCACCTAACGTTAGGCCACTTTATGAAGGTGCTCGACCATTTTGAGTTTTGACCACACTTATAAATCACAAGCGAGAACAGGCCACGAATAGCACATTGGGAAAGAAACCATCCAGTGTAGCACGCCATAGTACCGAAGAAGCATTTCCATTGTACAGTTAAACGTTTAAATCAAAAGAAAACGACCGAACCAACATTTACCTAACAAATATTTGCACCTGAGAGTTCCAGGACAGATCATGGGCTGAAAAATGACACAAAGGATTTTGAGATCATTGACTAGTTTCAATACAGTTCCATTTATAAAAATCGGTTTATTGTTAAACGGAACAGGCAAGCGACTGACGTCAAGGCTTTTAGTCTTGTCAACATTTATCTTGAGTTTTTTTCTGTCAGCCCAAGCAACAAAAAGATCAACATCACTCTGAAAGGAACAGTCATCGCCATCATCAGTCATGTGAATCAATGTGATGTCGTCAGCGTAAGCTATCAGCTTGGTGCAAATAAAGGATGGCATGTCATTGACAAAGACAGCGAAAAGAAGGGGACCCAAAATTGAGCCCTGTGGAACCCCACTGTGAACTTCTTTCCAACTGGTCTGGTAGCCGTTGATAGTGACCCGTTGATAGCGATTTTCGAGGAAGCTGTAGATAAACCTGACAATGTCAGGGCCCAGTTTGAGGTCTTCAGATAAGGTCTTCAAAAGGGACAGATGGCTGATGGAGTCGAATGCCTTTTGGAAATCTACAGCTAAGATACGGCACGAGTTAGAGGTGGCCAGACTAATATGTTGTAGGGTACTCAGTCGAATTGCTAGCAAAGCGTTGGTGCAACCGCGGTGATCTGTGGGGACAAAGCCATATTGCCTAGAATCAAAAAAGTTGCTCGGAGATGAAGGCAAGAGGACAAAATCTTGTGTTATCTCGCTTTTCCAGAATCTCTTACTGGGGAAGGGGGAGATTGAGAATGGCATAGTGGACGAAATTTGAGTTTGAGTTCTTTGTTTAGTGGAAGGGGAGACATTAGTAATTCTAAGGATCAGAGAAGTAGTTGAATTCTCAGACAAAGATTTGTAGTTAATCTTTAGGGGGTACGAAAGACTTTGTAGATGCTCTATGAAAGTCTATGCAAAAAGTCCCGGCAATCCATCAGGACCTAATGAAATTGGATTGCGATCTTTTAATCAGATTTGCTACTTGAGTTTTGTCAACTTGAAATTGTGAAGGAATCGGAGATAGATGTTGGAAACAGATTGAATGGTTGAAGTCAGGAATCGCGGTGAGAGGGGAATGAAATTTGTCGTTGTTGTTCATTGGCTTGTTGCATGTCAACGTTGACATTCTGTGGATACAAGCTCTTTGCGATGTTTATGATTGATTTCTCAAGTTCTGGGGCGGAGAAATCGAGACTGCGATTATTGGAAATAGCAGCAGCAACCCTTGGGACTTAAGGACGTTGATGTAAATTTCTCTCTAAGTGGGAGTATTTCGAAAATTACTTGAGAAGGAGCCTCTGTCACGAGCGTCTGGGCAAGCACTTTCAATCTCGAAGGGGTTAACAAATAGGATCATTAGATCTCAGAGCGCGTTACAGTTTTTCAGGAAAGAGGTTTGTAAGTATATTGTATTATCGGCTAGTTGAAACGTTAAAAAGAACAACTCAAATGTTAGATTTTTTCACCAACACAGCTGAATCGTCCCAATCAACGGAAGAGAGAAATTGCATGACAACTAGCCAACGCGGAAAGGAGAAAAAACGAACCTTAACTTTTGTAGCGGTAGGCGGATTACAAACAGTTGAATTTTATCAGAATACCTTTGTGGTCAGAACGGCCTAACGGAGACAAAAAGAGACGGAACTTCAAACTTATCAGGCTGGTTAGTGCAAAAACATTAAATTATTCTGTCCTCTAGTAGGAGTTTGTACAGTTGCTTCAAGTTGTTTATACTCGCAAAAATCAGAAAAGGAATGACGCATGTCATTGATGTCACCCGGACACAATATAAAGTGTCATAGGACAGTGTATCGATAAACTTTGTGTAGGAAGACTTTAAAAACAAATCAGGGCAGGAAAGGAACCAGTAGGATGATAAACGGGGGGGGGGGGGGGGGGGGGGGGTGGGTCGCTGACATAAGCTCCGATGTTTTCTAAATAGCAACAGAGAGAAATCGCTAAGATTTGATGTTTCGGCGCGTGGTGTTTGTAGGACAATAGAAACATTTTAAATCAGATCGAAGAGAAGATCAGCACCGTATCTGCACGTCCACTTATATAATACACTGATTGGATTTCCATAGATTGCTCATTATACCATGAAGAATGCTGGTGCGCACTCACAAGGGTATATGGAACATAGTGCCTATCGAGCAAACTGTATTCTTTCTGAAAGCTTTAGATGCGTAGTGACTATTCAAATCGCGACGAATCCCTTGTTGATTGATTCAAACCTTCGGAGTGGTCAGTCATATGTGATGTATGTTACATGTGAAATTGATTTCAAGTGTATATTCCTTAGATATTTTTGAAAATGTACTGCAGTATATGATGGTTTGTGTTTTGTGTCTGGATTTGAGCTTATTGAGCCTATAGAACTTCAAGAGCCGTTTTATTACTCTAATTTGGACTTATTATACCGCATCCCATCATTGGGAAGAATCGATCAAGAAAAACAATAAATTTTGAATTATCATTATTTTAGTTGAACAATCATGAACATTAGCAAAGTTTTAAGTGAAAGTTTGTCAAAAGGTTATAAACACTCTTCAGGCATGTGTCTCGAGGTAAGACGCGTCGATTCGCGAAATGTCCACAAATTGACAATTTTGCTGTTGTGCACACTGGTGTACGATAGATTCGCAGTGCCTCTAAGAGAATTTGCTGCCTCACTTGAAGCGCGCAGGAGTGGATCCCTGGCTGCGAGCAGTTTTTTTACATATATAATTTGACTGTTAATCGGCGCGTGGGTGATGCTAATTTCATTTTGATCATGGAATTTAGTAAAGAAAATGCTTCTTCTGGGAGTGTTGCACATAGGATACGCATGGGCAAATGTTCAAGATATGGTGATGTGCTCTAAGTAGGGAAGACGAATTCCGATTGTAGGGTTGCCTTACAAACGATGATGTAAGTCTTTTCACGTGGAGATGTAGTCTTGTAAGCTTATGGCTGCAAGGCGATGTGATAAAAATTCGTAAAGGTTTCTCGAGTGACACTAACAATGTTTTCGCGCTGCTATTAGGATTCCACACATTGGAGCCTCACGGCCATCTATGATGTTGGACATTATGGCCACGCTGTCCACCAACAGTCCTGAAAACACTGTAAACCCGTTTATTTAGGCGTCCCTGGGTTCGTGTGATGTCCACAAATCCATCGACATACACACATTTGTGGATCATTTGCTCTTCGTCGAACCAAGAGTAGGTTATTTTCCTTTCGGGGCTCTGACATCAGGCTTACTCCTATCGTGGGTATGTTGCAGAACTTCTTTACGACGCGCTCTCACATACCTGAATCCAGCGTGTTCTTGATCTATTGTATGGAGAGAACTCAAAGACGGTTTTGTCGAGAGCCAATCTGACTGAGGCCTTCTGCATATGTGCAAGGTTGAAGAGGAATTATTGAATATCTTTGGTTCGAAATAGTTTTGACTTCGTCATCGAGCTTATGGTGACTGTCTTGCCACCTTGCTTACTTTTTGTACACGACACAGATTTTATAATCTTTTGCGAGTGTCATGTTTTATCCTAAAGAGTCTGCCACTGCCAGGAAATCACCGTCGGCGCTATACGAATCAAATATTCTTTTCTTATCGTGGTTGCGACTTCTATTGTAAGTTACGTGTATTTGTTTCTCATGTTGATAAAAATAACATTTTTTTGCCCAGTAAGTTGAATATTCGTATGATTAAAAATTTGAATCTTGATTGAAAATATAGAAAGCTATCTGCAAATCATAGTTCTTGATCGCAAAGAGAAGAAATATCAATGAAAATATTGGCTACAGTTGAAAGCAAAATATGGTTTGTAGATATACAAAGTTTATTAAATTTCCAATGCCAATAATTGAAAACTATCATGCACAATATGGAAGCGTTTAATGAGAAATATTTGGATTTGTGAGATCACAAGTAGGAAATTTCAATGCAAATATTGGAAGTTCAAAGCAGTTAAGGTTGCTTGTCAAGGGAGGAAACTTGAACGGGAAAGAGTGTATAGTAGAACCATAGAAATTAAACACTACCATAGACAGTCCTAGACATTGAAATGCATGAAAATTGTGGCTACAGCCGGGGAACTTGTTGGGTCAGAAAATGCGAAACTTGTGCGATCTGGGCTTTCCAGGTTTTTTGATT